>CM049808.1:23781893-23836893 GCA_027422405.1 Ptychobarbus kaznakovi | reverse complement strand
AAGAGTAATAACCAAAAGAACGCAACACGGGAGGTTCTTGAAATACAGGCTTATGATTTATCTGCATATTGTTATTTTTTACATACATCCACAGTTTATGCTAAACGTGATGGTCACAAAGTAACAAAACAAGAACAGTCCCATTACCCATTATAATCAAATCAGTAAATCTGCCTACTGCATGATGATTACAAAAGAGACTTTAAATTCACACTCTATCCATCCTGAATAATATGCAAGATTAGAATTAATATGATTTAATTATACAAATAAGCATGACCAAAAGCTAATAATTCCAGTGCATTTTTAAGCTAATTTTCCAACAACAAACTGTTTTTCAATTATGGCTAATATTTCATATGGCACTGCAGCCATAGAATATTATAAAAGTATACTATATACTACAATACAGGCTTTCCTTTAGCTTTTAAACATCAAATTACCATAACATTATTGTAGTAACTTGTAAGTAGTTGCTGTTATCTAGTAAAAACACAGATATTTTAATTTAAACCATGATTACCATGTTAAAATTAATCTTGGACACAATGATATTGTTTGAATTCACTTTTTCCCTTAAGTGTATATTAGTCTCATTTTTCTACATAGGATATTTCCCCCTCACAGATCAGATTGTTTTCTATATGTCTTTACTGCATATGTTTATTGCAAGGTGATAAGCTGACAACTAGAAAAGTGCAGATGGTTATTATAACTGGAGGGTTGCAATTCACATATCCATCCTAGATATTATGCAAGATTACAATGAATATGCCTCAGTTATAGTATTGAAAACACTCAAACAAGCACAGATGGCAACCTTTGCATTGGTTTATGCTTTATTTAGGCTAGTTTTGTCAACAGTAAACCACTAAAAGTGGAAAAGTTAGTTATTTTTCAGGGTTTTCATGTAAAAATGAGGACAAAACTTCTCATTAAGGTAATGAGTTTCACTAGACCTTTAGATGCAAATGGTGCATGAAAGTGTCTTTATAACCTTTGTGCAGTTTTACTACACTCAAAATGTGGCAAGTTCCTACTTTAAGTCTGTAGTACAAGTATTCAAATTGGCACCCGCCCTAATTGACTTTTATGCAATAAACAGTTTAGGTACTGTGTTGGTTTGCCACTTGGGAAGTCATGTAAAATCTGGGTCCCGCAGCAGACCCATAAGAGAAGCTGTGGAGCAGTCTCTCTCTCTCTCTCTCTCTCTCTCTCTCTCTCTCTCTCTCTCTCTCTCTCTCTCTCTCTCTCTCTCTCTCTCTCTCTCTCTCTCTCTCTCTCTCTCTCTCTCTCTCTCTCTCTCTCTCTCTCTCTCTCTCTCTCTCTCTCTCTCTCTCTCTCTCTCTCTCTCTCTCTCTCTCTCTCCCATGGGGTCAGGCCCTGTGGGTGTGAATCCTGCGGCGATATGGAGTTGCTTATCTGCTCTGAGAGAGCGTGCTCCCTCGTTATCTCAGTCTTAATACTGACTCACGTCAAAATGAATCCGCTCCACTCAGTCGCAGATCAATACCACCGCAGCAGGGCAGCACACATCGCAACTGTGCACCAGCGCCTCAAAGCCGGTGCCATTGAGGCTCCAGGTGAAAGCCATTACATAAGCTCTAATGGGCAGTGTGGGGAAAGTTACTTTTAAAAGTAATGCATTACAACATCGCATTACTCCCTAAAATAAAGTATCTAATGTCAATAAATGGGAAAACAAACTGGCCATTACTTGTTTCAAAAAGTAACTAGTAAATTAAAAAGTAATACATTACTTTAGTTACTTGAAAAAAATAATCATTACTTCAATCTGATGACGACAGATACCCGTCGACTGTCTTGATCCACTGCGCACTTTAGTTTGGTAACCTAAAAGATACTTTGTACCTTTTTTTTCACAGAGTGTTGCAATATATATTAACAATATATATATATCTACATCTAATATTCCTTGTAAAATTGTTTCAATTTTTAATTTAACACAGATTTTGCTGTAATATAATGATGTTGGTTCCTGGTCACAGTAGGAGTCACATGTGTATTCAGTAGTTGATTTTCTCTAAGCAGCTGAAGCGTTACATTCATCGCTCCTGCCAGAACAACAGAGGAAGCCAGAGCAGTAATGGGCGCACATGTGCGTGTTGCTCATCCAGTGAGTGGGAAGCTGTTGTCACTGGTGTGAATGAGAAATGCAGTTGTATTGATCAGGTTTGTGGCCCAGGCTCCCTAATGGCACCTAATTAATGACTTAATTTGCCCCTGCGCCCGATACAGCAAATACCCACTCCACCTCAAGGACCCCCATGGGAGCTGTCCAAACAGAGCGCCTGCTCAGAAAAATGCAGCTTTAACAGGCTGAAGGTGGAAAAACACATGGCTAAGTCAAGCATCACTATTACTATTGCTCAGAGACTTGAGGATGCCGTTTCGGCTAATGAGCAACTGCAAACCGCATTCTGCAAAAAATGCAGAAAATGTTATCAACTACCTTGGAAAACACTGAGAGCAACAGAGAAACAAAATGCAATACTCTATGACAACTACAAAGAGCACACTAGTAACAGTATAGCAACACCCTAACAACCAACTAGCTCACCTAATTAATCATATAGCAATGCAATGCATCGCCCACTAAATACCCAAGTAATCATAGATGATCTAGGTGCTCTATGCTGTGCTTTGAGCTTAACAACCACCTAGAACACCATAGAAATGGTATAACAATGTCCAAGTAATGAATTTAGAACACCCTAGCAACAACCTAACAACTGCCTAGCTCACCCAATCAATCGTATAGAAATGCATTATCCACTAAATACTCAAGAAACAGGTTAACAACCGCCCAGAACACCCTAGTTTTGCAAGCTTGAGAAAATTAAAAATTCTTCTTGTGTAGACACACACACACATACAGAGAGAGCAATGTCCAGTGTGTGTGTGTGTGTGTGTGTGTGTGTGTGTGTGTGTGTGTGTGTGTGTGTGTGTGTGTGTGTGTGTGTGTGTGTGTGTGTGTGTGTGTGTGTGTGTGTGTGTGTGTGTGTGTGTGTGTGTGTGTGTGTGTGTGTGTGTGTGTGTGTGTGTGTGTGTGTGAAAGAGCCCGCTGTGCAGAAAGAAAAGGTCACCGTGACAAGCGCAGTGGTAATAACCAGCTGAAATGGTGCCATCAGACAGACATGATTGATCAATTGAATTCAGCGGCAGTAAAAAATGTGCGATCAAGAAGAGTATTATAGACACGATGAGCTGGGACAGGATACTCATCAAGACTTCATTCCAGCCTGAGCCTCTTTCACTCCATCTAGCCATCCCTCTCTCTTTCTCTTTCTATCCCCTCATCTCTCTTCTCACTGATTCTTGAGTATTTGGAACAAAATGGGACATAAAAAAACATACCAATTGTTACATACTTCCCATCTAGGGCTGGGAAGCCAGTAACAAAACTAAGGGCATCCAACCTCCTGTCCCAGAATCAACACAAACCCCACTTCAAATTAATATACTTTTAATTTGAATAAAGAAACAAACAGAAACAATCTCATAAAAATGTTAGCAAACATATAGGGAACAAAGACTTCAGGGGAGAGCTAGGCCAAAATAACAAACAAAACCAAACTAATTACCCAAAAATATTTATAAATTACCTGGAAAAGATAATCCAAACAAAACATAGTACATGTTGAAAATATTTTTTTTATAATTTTTTTATATTCAGTGATAATCACTCGTTTTGGTGCATTTTCTTTGAAAAACAGACACATTGGACTGCATTACAATTACAGAAATGATCTAAATTAACAAAGTTTTATTTTTTGAAGAATGTATAAATATTTTTTTAGCATTTTTTATGTAAAAGTAGAGAATAGTCTGGACAAAAAAAATATAGAGATAATAAAATAAATATATACGCTACGATAAGATTTTGAATGTTTTTAAAAGAAGTCTCTTATGCTCACCAAGGCTGCATTTATTTGAGTAAAAATACAGTAAAAGCAGTTTAATTGTGAAGTATTGTTACAATTTCAAATAACTGTTTTCCATGTGAATATATAGTAAAATGTAATTTATTTCATGAGTTAATAGCTGAATTTTTCAGCATCATTACTCCAGTCTCCAGTGTCACATGATCCTTCAGAAATCATTCTAATATGCTGATTTGCTGCTTAAGAAACATTTCTGATCATTATCAATGTTGAGAACAACTAAGCTGCTTAATATTTTTGTGAAAACTGTGATACATTTTTTCAGGATTCTTTGATTAAAATAAAAGAAAGCATTTTTTTATTTATTTGATAATGCATTTACATAATTGTGCTTAATGCCTGAAGAATAAGAGCTTTTCTTTTTCTTAGGTCATCTTTTTCTCTCTCTTTCTCTCTTGGGTCAATCAATAGAGGCAGAGCATGTCATACATCACGGCGCCTGTGGGCCGCACAGAGAACATAATATGCTGTGAATGTAGAGTGACAGATTTGTAAGGGAGACGTGACTTTCCAGAGAAGGCGGGGTGTGAAGATATTTAAAGGAGCTCTAAAGCGTTCTGGCAGGGTGAAAAGGAGAAGAGGGAGAGACAGAGAGAGGAAGGTGTGAGGCAGTCTTTTACTCCGCACAAGGGTAATCAGGTCAGAGGAAAACCAAGAGAAAGTGCTGTTTGTGGAGCGTTGTTTAACCGGTAAAGAGATTGAACAATAACAGCTGAGGTTTTCTTCAAGTGTGTGTGTGTCAGGTTCAGAGTAAAGAGGTTTTGGAGAATCAAATCAGTGTTGCACATGCCTGGAGAAAACAAGAGAGATGAGAATGTAATGCATTGTGCACATGCATATGCATACAGCTAATGTAGGCCTATAAGTATATGTGAAATGACTGAAGATTTTAGATAACATTAACATATACCTAACATTATGTATTTGATTTACTCTATTACAAGGCTTATGTCATGGAGAGATTCCTAATATAGATATTTATTTCCTGGAAATTCAATTACAATGGTATAAATGCTAAATAGCATGTGTACAGTAAATGCCTATTATTAGATAATCCATTAAATTATATACTTCATAAATGAAAGGTAATTAATCCCATTTGATTTACTTGATGGACAAAAACCATCAAATCAGATTATTAATAACAAATTAAGTCTGATATCATTGCACAAACAACTTTAATAATAATAAGTGCACTGTACAATTTTATTTAGCAAACTTAAAAGTTTAAGGCATCCATCTTTAGCAGATATTTGAGTTCTCAACTTATTTCTGTAGGAGATTTTTGAGTTCTCTCAACTTTTAAGTTGTATAAACTTAAAACAACAAGTTGAGAAAACTCGAAAATCTGCTGAAGCTGATTGCCTAAAACCTTTTTAGGTTGCCTCTTGTTTTTTTTTTTTTTTTTTACTGTGCTGTAAAAAAATCTAAAGTTGGGCGAACCAAGACATTTAAGGCAACCAGTTTTAGCAGATTTTTGAGTTTTCTCATTTTTTAAGTTTATATAACTTAAAAGTTGAGAGAACTCAAAAATCTCCTCAAAAATAAGTTGATAAAACTAAAAAATCTGCTGAAGCTGGATGCCTTAAACTTTTAAGTTTGCTCAACTACAGTGTGATGCCTGAGTTTAAACATTGCTATATTTCTCTCTGAAGAGAGTAATAATCTAGAAATACTGTCTACATATTAATAATCTTAAAAATAACTTTGTATGTACATTAGGGAATATTACTGGTTAATTGCAGCTTTAAATGAATTTAAGACATACAGAAATACCATATTAAATAAATGTGGTCTTCAGTCTATAAAAAATAAGTAAAATTTGCATTTAGTAGCCAATTTTGAAAGTATAGCTTCAAAACATTGTTAGACTAGTGTAATAAAATCACTTATTAACCTTGTCTCTGTTTATACCTTCAATATCTAACTCCTGTTACATCCATCGAATCCCGAAAAAACCTTGAAACTTTTGCATGATACATGCAAAACAATGTTGATTTCATGAAACTCCCATGACCAAAGATAACCGCTATTAAGATTGTTTATCTGCCTAGAAGTGTAGACCACTTAAACAAGTTTACAGGTCAAACAAAATGCGGGTCTCATTTTTGCAGAAGCAAAGAATGTGCTTACCGCGTTTACCACTATCTTCCTGTTCCTGTCAGATGACAGGCATTTTATCAACTTATCTTGCACTTGAGTCAATGAGCAAGAGGAGTAGCGAGACACTGCGTAGCTTTACGCAATGGACACCCCAGGTATGACGATTGTCTGAAGCCCAAATAGAATCACGCCAATTAATTGACTCATGGTGCGAGATACCGCCCCTACGTCATACGTGATTGACATTGACCCGCGCTCATGCCATCTTACCCCTCACATTTTCCTGTCGAAGAAGCAAGTCAATAGCAAGAGGTGCTTGGCAGCGGACACAGCGAAGAGAACATGGGTTACATAAGTAACCTGAGACGTTCTCTTTCATAGGTTCACTCAACATAGCTTTACGCAATGGGAACAATATACCACACAGGCTAAGCTAACGCGCTGCCAGATCTGGCTGATTACAGACCAGAACACCAAAACACAGCTGGCTCAAAGAAAAAGAACCTGGGAGCCAGGAGCCGTGTTTACATCAAGGTTATAGAACCTCTCAAAAGTATAGGGAGAGGACCAACCTGCCACCATACAAATGTCCTCCAGGGGTAACCCTCTAAACAAAGCTTGGGAGGAGGCCACCGCCCTGGTGGAATGAGCTCTGATGCCTAGAGGTGAAAGCACTTCGTAGGCCAACAAAATAGCATCCCTAACCCAGTGGAATATTGTGTGCTTAGACATGGCTAGACCTCTGCGGCCTGCACAAAAACACATCCAACAGCTGTAGGGACTGGAATGGTCCACATACATCTTCAGGACTCTGACAGGGCTGAGCAGATGAAGATCATCGCCCTCACTCGAAGAGGAGGGAGAGAAAGCCTGCAACACTTGGGGATATAACCAAGTCTAGGTCTTAAAATTGCCTTGACCAGACCAGGAGCAAACTCAGTGCAGGACTCGCTGACAGACAGAGCCTGCAAATCTCCTCCCACACGCTTAAAAGAGGCCAACGCCAACAAAAGAGTAACCTTAAGCGTCAGAATCCTCTCGGGAACTGACCCTAGGGGCTCAAAAGGGGGCTCCAGCAACCCCCTCAGGACAACAGAAAGGTCCCAAGAAGGGAAACTAGGAGGACGAACCGGCCACAAGAGCTTAACCCCACGCATAAAGGAGGAAACCAAACAATGTCTACCAAGCGGGACATCGTCCGAGTCCCTTCGAGCAGCAATTGCCACAACGTAGACTCTCAGGGTGGTAGTGGCCGCTCCAGCCGAAAACTTATCTTGCATGAACTCCAGCACTGAACCAACTTGGCAGTTAACTGGGTCCACGGCATGAGCCAAACACTACGATTCTAAAATACTCCATTTGGAGGAATAGAGCCTCCTTGTGGACAGAGCCCTGGCACTATTAATGGTCTCACGGACTCTATCTGAGAGATCAAAGGCTATGGGCGACCTCTGATTGGCCATACCATAACTTCTAGATCTATGGACGTGGGTGCCAAATTATGCCCTGGAGCTGACACAGCAGGTCTTTCCTGATTGGAATCTCCCACGGATAGCCCTCCAGAAGGGAGACCAACTCCGAGGACCACGTCTGGGAAGGCCAGAACGGGGCTACTGGGAGAAGGTGGGCTCCGCACGTCTTCACCCTGCACAGGACCGCTGGGATGAGCTTGACCGGAGGGAAAGCACACAGTTTCATGTCCGGCCAGGGGTGCGCTAGCGCATCTATGCCCAGAGTGTTAGGGTGAGAGAGGGAGAACCAAAGGGGGCATTGGGTCGACACCTGAGACACAAAGAGGTCCACCTCTGCCACGCCGAATTTTTCCCAAATCTGAGCCACCGTCCGGCGGTTCAGCATCCATTCCCCTGACCTGAGTTTCTGTCTCTACATAAATTCCACCGCTAGGTTAAGGACCCCTGGGACATGGACCGCTCTCAGGGACAAAAATGTACCCTGTGCCCAAAGAAGGAGTTGGTGCACATGCCTGTTAAGGTGTGCGACCGGGAACCCCCCCTGGCGATTGATGTGAGACACCACCGCCATATTTCCATCCTGATGATGACATGAGAGTGCGCCAGGAACGGAAGAAAGTGAATGAGAGCCAGATGAACTGCCCTCAACTCCAGGCTGTTTATGTGCCAGGTGAGGTACTTGCCTGACCAGATACCACAAGCCGGCCTACCCTCGAAGACCACCCCCCCACCATGAGAGGGAGGCATCCATCCTTATCATTTGGCGACGGCAGACTACCCCTATTTCTACTCCTCTCTGGAGAAAATTGGGGTCCCGCCACACTAAGAGGGCACAGAGACATGCGCCTGACACTCTTAGTAGGCGGAGGGATGGCCAAGAGGGACGAATACCCAGGGACTTCATCCACCAGAGGAACGGTCTCATATGGAGCAGCCCCAAGGGAATAACCGGGAAGTCGCCGCCATGAGGCCTAGGAGGTTGAGTCCAGACATACCGTCCAAAAAATGGTCTGCTGGACTGGAGCAGGCATGCTCTTATGGCTATTCAGCCAGTGGCCAAGCACGTGAAGGTGGAGAAGGAGAAAGTCCCTGTGACGAATCACCTGCTCCCTGGAACTGGCTAAAATGAGCCAGTTGTCCAGGTAGTTGAGGATTTGGATCCCCTGGAGCCTCAGCGGGGCCAGAGCCGCATCCTTCTTCAGGACTAGAAAGTACCGGCTGAAGAAGCCGCGGTTTTGGTTTGAAGAAGGAACCTCCTCCGTTGCCCTTTGATCAGAAGAGAGGAGACTTCCTGTTGTAGGACAGAAGCCGGCGCTGTAAGAAAAGCCCTGTTGAAATGGGGAGGGGGTTGCGAGCAAATCGGAGTGTCTAACCAAACTGGATCATACGAAGGACCCAGGACGACACTCATGGCAGGTCCCTCCATGCGTGGAGGAAGGCCAACAGAGGTATCAGAGTGGAACAATTCAAGGGGGATACCTACACGGGGTCCCCGCTCTGAACATCCCCCTGAAGGGAGGGACATGCATTCGGCCGAAGCAGAGGAAAGCTCACAACATCCTCGTGCGTGGAGGCATGATCTAATGAGGCCGTAAAGGCAAGGGCAGGAGATACTGATGCGGGGGAAAGCGCTGGGTGTCCCTTACCATGTGTATACTGCCTGCAACCTGCAGCAACCCTGCGGGGAGAAAACCTGGAGTGTCTCTTACCTTCAACGGTCGCCAATAAGGGGAAGTGGTCTGTGCTCCTCGAGGCGCCTATAGCAGCGAGGATGGCGCAGTTGGTAGAGGAGAGCAT
This sequence comes from Ptychobarbus kaznakovi, assembly GCA_027422405.1. Taxonomy (NCBI): domain Eukaryota; kingdom Metazoa; phylum Chordata; class Actinopteri; order Cypriniformes; family Cyprinidae; genus Ptychobarbus; species Ptychobarbus kaznakovi. The sequence goes on along the minus strand of CM049808.1, from coordinate 23,827,556 downwards.
CTCGGAGATGGACAAATACGTTTTAGTGGTCCGTCGCAATCCAACGAGGCGGGGGAAGCTCTCCTATTCCTGATACGCATATCAGGAGCGACCCGAAGAAGCCGCCATGGGGGGGATGAGACGAGAGCATGGCAGTTGGCACCGACTGAAGTCCATTCCACTCACCGCTAGGAGAATAATAATAATTCCACAGATGCGGTCGCTGAAGTGGAAAGAATCCGAGACTAAAACCGCAGAGAAATGGGACAGAAACCTGCGAGAAGCAAACACTTCGGAAGAGAGGATTATCTGAGGGGTCATTGGCCATCAGCCAATGATTTGGCGTGATTCTATAAGGGCTTCAGACAATCGTCACACCTGGGGATGTTCCCATTGCGTAAAGCTACGCAGCGTTGAGTGAACCTATGAAAGAGAACTCAAATGATCTGAAACGTGACCTTCACTCATTTGGCTCAGAAGATCCTCACTCATATTCTTACAGCATGTAGTTGTTGTTGAATACTGGAGTTTAAGGCTGGTTTCTGTGTCTGCAGATGGTTCTGAGGGTTCAGCGCTGAGCAGTGATTCTCATGGCAGCGTGGAGAGCCTGAGGAAACATCTGCGAGCCGATGCCTTCACCCAGCAGCAATTAGAGGCCCTGGACCGAGTGTTCGAGAGGCCGGCATTCCCAGACGTCTTTCCCAGTTCTGAACACATCAAACCGGAGCAGGTGAGTGACGTCACCTTCTGTAGCTGGGAAATATATTGATATTAGACCTATTTATCCTTACAAACAATACAGTAGCAGTACTATGGTAAAATAAGATTTTTTAATGATTATGATCAAGCAAGCAAATATACAGTAATAACAGGAATATTGTACATTATATTATTATAGTATTATTACCCCCCCCCCCACTGTTTTAAGTAACTGTTTTCTATGTGAATATAATTTAAAATGTAATTAATTTCTATGATGCAAAGCTGCAAATAAAATGTACTTCCATCAGTAAATCATATTATATTATACTAGCAATATGAAAGATTACCTGAAAGAATAATTATCATGGTAAATGTCCTTAAAAATAGCATGGTACTATGTCTAAGGTGTTAACTTTGTCTGAAAAACCACAAAAAAATAGTTCAACATGATCTCTAAGCTAACTACAGTATTTATGGTGTGTTTCCAATGCTTTTTCTTTTATGTCTGTGTGTGTATGAATAAACGTGTTGTTTATCAGTAAGTGCTGGTGCTGCAGTGATGCATTGAGGATCAAAGAGCAGAACTCCCTCCATTTATTGATTTTCTAATGGTAATAAAAATACATTCTCAGGAAAAACAACACGAGATGAGCTACCTCCTACTCAGCGGCTAATGAGAAATTATGTCATTTCCTGTACGGCTCCTTCATAGCCGTTTACAAACTCTAAATGTGGCCAAACACTCACAAAGCAACAATGTTAGCAATTAATAACACATACACACACAAACAGCAGCATATGAAAGCCTTTATATACCATTTCATATTAAAAGTGTTGGATTTATTATAATGGATAACCTTTATTTACTTTCATTAGACTACTAAACAACAAGTGACGATTAATTTCTCTCCCCAAAAGAGTGAGTCAGAGCCATAAAGCAAAGGGAACGGCCTAATTGAGTTCATTTTAATTTGGGTGCAATCGGGAGACATTACTCCGGCGATTAATCAGGCCGACAGCACTCACCTCCAGAAGAAGGCCTAATTTGCAGCTAATTACAAAACTGATTTTCACTGCAAGATCAATACCAAAATGAATTGGAAATGACTCGCAATCACAAAGGCCGTCAAAGAGGGTATTAAAAAGGGGGGAAAAAGACGAAGAAAAAACGGAAAGCCTTTGAAGGAAAAAATGGGCTCTAGAAAAATCAGTTTTAATTTAAAGCAATATTAATCAGACTATTTTCTCCCTTCATAGACCACTTTTCTTTTCTTTTTTTTTTCTCAGACGCTATCCCTAAACCAGACCACCGTTCTATTTTTGTGTCTCTCTCTCTCTCTATATATATATATATATCGGGCTATTATTTAATGGCTCTGTTCCAAACCTAGTGAGCTACCTTGCTGTCTACTGCCTACTTAGGTAGCTGCCTTTTAAGGAATCATAATTACTGCAATGGAATCCTATAAGTAACAAATCTGAAATGCTCTCTGCAGCTAAGGCTGCAACTAATAAAGAAATAGCACAAATCATGTGAAATGCATGTTTTATTATAGATCATTGAGATATAATTTTTTGGTTAAAATTTTACTAATTTTGTTGTTTTATAATTTTTATGCACTTTTTTAAATATGTTTGTATAATTATATATTTAATTTTAATTTTAGATTAGATTTTTTATTTTATTTAGATTTTTAAATCTAGCTGAAGTACATTTTTTTCATATTTTGCTTTTATTTGTTAACATTTATTTTATTTCTCATAAAAAAGTTTTTGTGCGTGTATGTGCTTTTAATTTTAGTTAATCATAATATCCCTGCTGCATATAACGCACATAATTCAGTGTTTTTTTCCCCCCTAATATATTTTTTTCTTGTTGAATATCCTGTTACATTTTTAAATAGCTAACATTACAAAAGTAAATGTAATTTTCGAATCATATTTATATTTACTTTCATTTTTTATGTGCTGTACAACTAACGCTCCTCATGTGAAGCTGTCAATTTTAAAAATTACAATTTGTTAACAAAACTATTTTTTTTTATTGTTATAAATATTTTTTTTTGATTCTGAATAAATTGCTTATTTAGCTCAGTGAGATAAAAATATATAAACTAAACATATATGAGCTCATACTAATTTCATAGATTTTCACTGAGCTTGTCGCAATGCATTGTCTTGATAGCCTGTCTTCAAATTTGGCCAAAAGAACACATCTTACCTTTTGGAGCAGATTTGGATTTCCAGTGTATGCCTATGATGCCTAAAACACTTCCTACATAGGCAGCTGACTAGGTATTGGAGCAGAGCCAGTGCTTTGGTTGTGTTTAGAGGCATTAAAAAGCCATTCTGGAGATGCTGAATGAGATAGGCTCTCCTCCCACACTTCTGCCAGCCATGTGCTCATCCTTTTCACTCTCCCCTCCATCTGCATGAGAAAAGCCTGTTCTGCTCCACGGCCTCCGCCGAAAAGAGCGGAACATCAGGCAGGGCCGCCGCAAACAGTTGTAGCCCACAATTAGAGTTTATCTGTGATAGAGACAAACAAGGCTGGGGTCAGGGGCCTCCCCGTGACACACACACACACACACACACACACACACACACACACACACACACACACACACACACACACACACACACACACACACACACACACACACACACACACACACACACACACACACACACACACACACACACACACACACACACACACACACACACACACACTCTCTCAACATGCAGACTCCGGAAGTCTCATCTCATTAAATAACAAGAGAGATAAAAAAGAAAAAAAAATCCCCCCCATCTGCTGACACGGTCTGAGGAGCATGTCTGTAATGGAAGGGGGTTGTGAAAATCATAAATCTTATCAATGTCATTTCCGAAGCGGGGCCTTGCAACTATAAGTGATTCAGCAAAGGCTAAAACAGCACTTCAGAAATGATCTTATTTTTAGAATGAGGTGAACTAATCAAAGCCTCAATCTAAATTCATAACAACAACGTTATCATTTTTATTTTCTAGAAAACTAGAAGGGGTTTTGCCAATGGGAAACATGACCGCCTCAAATGATGGCTTGTTGAAGCAAAGTGATTGTTTTATAAGACAAAGAGGATGCTAACAAACATTTCAGGGTGTTGTGAAGGGTTGCAAGGATTATCATTAACAAAAACTAGTAAAAACATAACTTTAGCTGGAATGAATCAATTATAAATTTAGATTAAAAAATACCAAAATAAATATAAAAAACAAATGATTGAAATAAGTTTGAGAAAAAGCACTAAAATTACTAACTGAAAATAATAATATAGAAAATGAAATACAAATACAAAATAATAATACAAAAATCTGATAAAAATTAAATGATTAAAGCACACAAAAAAAAGAAAAAACTTAAACAAAATAAAAATGGTAAATGTTGCCTTGCATATGACTGAAATAAACTGGAGCAGTAGCTGGAAAAAATCAAATAAATAAAAACGTAATAAATACCATTTATTAATAAAAATATTACAAAAAAAGTTAAAAATAAATAAAAACATTTAAGTGACATTTATAAATAAATGCTAAGTCTTATCAAAGTACTACTCATATCAACCTCGAGTCTTTGATATTCTTGTCTGTTGATGTGGTTTGAGTATAGCTCTCAATATAAATCTGTGGGATTTTAATATGTATGGTCAGAAAATGAACAATTGACTTAAAGTATGAGAAAACAGTAATAGCAATAACATATGTAAATAAATAAAAATACTACAATTAAAAATGCAAGAAAGAAGAGCATTGTGAGGGGGAAAGCACGAAGCATAACATAAGTGAGTTTTAGTTTGATTTGAAAGAGGAAAGCACAATACATGACAGAGGAACTGAAGTCTGTCTGGTGTGGAGCGATGCTGACGTGATCTTGATGTTGCTCTGGTCTGCAGGCGAGTGAATACAGCCTCCCTGCATTAAACGCAGGCCTGGATGAAGTCAAACCCGGTTTATCCTCCGGCACGACCTCTGACCTGGGCGCCAGCATGTCACAGAGCTACCCTGTAGGTAAGATCACATGATCTGTCCCATTCATGACCATTCGCCCCCTCATATTCAACTCAAATAGCTAATTAGTTATGAAGAATACAAATTATCACACTGTGGCCTTGTGCAGTTATAATAATCAGTGTTAGTTCTGGCAAGTCACATTAGTCAAGCTCGCGTCAGCTGATTCTGATCCACGTCTTTCTATAGGGATGAGACACCTTCACAGCACTCATATATAAGGTCCTTCACTATTATCACCTGACTGATATACTTTTTTAACTCTTGAAAATAAAATGTTATCCAAAGTCAGTTGTGTTTTATCTATATGTATGAATTAGATGTGCAGTTTTAAAACTCTCATGTGTAGTGATATTGGTCTTATAACGAACGTAATGAAACCGGCTTCTTACTAACGAGCTGTTGCACAGAGGACGTTTGTTCCTTAACTGCTCTATCACAGCGCTGAGCTTCAAAATGATATCAAATATTAACATTTACATAAACAAATTCATCATTTGCTCATGGCAGACAGGGAACGTGGGGTATTTGTTTCTCTCTCTCTCTCTCTCTCGGTCTCTCTCTCTCTCCCGCTCTCTCTCTCTCTCTCTCTCTCTCTCTCTCTCTCTCGCTCTCTCGCTCTTGTTAATAATAAATGATGGGATGGTTAATTAAAACGTAGTGTGCTTGTTGTGCCAGTTATTAATGTGAAATGTGTGAAATTTACTGACAGTTTTACGATCGTCTTCAGGTCAAAGATAAATATACACGCTTTTATTAAAATTCACATAATTACGCAAAAGCCATTACAGCGTGTGTTTGGCTGGTGACAGAGAGAGAGAGAGAGAGAGAGAGAGAGAGAGGGGGGGGGGGGGGGTTGTAGTTGGCAGACTGATTATCTGTTCATGGTAGTTTCACGTCACAATAGATTTGTGTGTTGTTTATATTAATCAGGTATGAATGTAATAATCAGGTTAATGTGTCATCATTTACTCCACCTTCATGAGCCCCAAACTCAATCCACTTTCTTTCTTTTGTGGAACACAAAAGGAGATGTTGTGAAGAATATATCTGAAAATGAATAAGAAAAAAAATCCACCTTTAAAAAATAGTCTATATGACATACATGCATAAGTTTTGTATTTGGGATTTAGAACAACATCAGGATGAGTACAAAAAAAAATCTGTGGTACTAAATGTGAATGTATTCTGGTTTAAACATGCATGATAAACTTACCAAATAGAAATTCTGAATCAAAACAAAAATATTTAAATGATTTCCATTGGTTAGGCTGAGATCCAGTGTTTAGATGAATGGTTTCCTTAACGGAAAAGAAACACAGATTACACTCACCCTCCATGTTTTCCAACACCAATTAAAATGGCCACAGTTATTGATCTTGTTGATTTTATGCAAGGGAATTTGCATAATCTATTAAAAATGAATGATTCATGAAGCAGCCGTGCCAGAGGAGATGAGGGTTCCTGGTGAACTGTGAATACCTCACAGATGCACATCTTTTATCTTCCCTAAATAAATAAATTCATAATAATAATAAAAAACAAAACAACATTTTACATTTATATGATTTGTAATTATTACATTTATAGTAAAATGTATTGTAATATTTAGTAAAATATATTTTGTCTATTTCAAAAGCTTTAACACTAGACCTGGTTTACTGCTTCTGCCGAACTTTGTCCAGTTATATGGAACATGTTGCTGGGAAATGCAATGTATTTGTCTCCTTAAAGAAGCAATAGTTTCTCAGTGTCTCTCTCTCTCTCTCTCTCTCTCTCTCTCTCTCTCTCCTCTCTCTCTCTCTCTCTCTCTCTCTCTCTCTCCTCTCTCTCTCTCTCTCTCTCCTCTCTCTCTCTCTCTCTCTCTCTCTCTCTCTCTCTCTCTCTCTCTCTCCTCTCTCTCTCTCTCTCTCTCTCTCTCTCCCTCTCTCTCTCTCTCTCTCTCTCTCTCTCTCTCTCTCTCTCTCTCTCTCTCTCGCTCTCTCTCTCCTGACAAACTGGCTATCCGTGTCCGCACCTGAGGGCACCACGCTCCTAGTCACACAAATTAATGCTTATTCCATCTTCACAAAAAGCAAACTAACCTTTGAGCACACATTTGATAACAAATGACTTTCACCATGCATTCAGGGAATTAAGGCAATTTGGCTCTCCAAACATCCTTTGCTTAGTTGTAATTAATTAGGGTGCCGTGTTTTTTGGCTGGTGATAAATTGCTGCATCCTGAATGTAGAAAATAGAGGTCAAACGTTTCCCGTAGCCTCGTTGTTGGAACATTAAGGTGTCCCTGTCATGGCAAATTTAATACAGAGATGTTGTAGCAAGTGTTTGCACTCAACCCTTTCGACTTTTTCACCCTGACTTTAGAAAATTCAATAGGCAGATTGTATTAGTCTAGCCATGTAATTTCTCAGTATTTCGTAAGTCAGAAACCTCAAGTATTCAAACAAGTGCTCTTGGAAGAGAAAATTTTAGAAGAAACATTTCATTTCATTTGTTGCAAAGAGGTTTAGAAAATTCAATAGGCGTTATGTGTTTCTTGCCTGTTGACAGATTGTATTAGTCTAGCCATGTAATTTCTCAGTATTTCGTAAGTCAGAAACATACTCAAGTATTCAAACAAGTGCTCTTGGAAGAGAAAATTTAGAAGAAACCATTTCATTTCATTTGTTGCATCTTGTAGCAATTTTGAGAATGCAATTGCTTTTCACACAAAGTTTGATTTACAGTTTTACATAAGATTAATAAAGCAATTTTCGTGCATAATTACATCAGAAATATTATGTTATGAATTCAAAGCAATTTTAACATGCTGCAAGATTTCCCTTTGAAAACTGAACCCTGAGGCAGTCAAACTCCACAACTCACATATACTTTTCACACAAAGCAGAGTTTTCTAATTCAGATATTGCTCGGTAGCTCACCCGAGCACGGCTGCATCAACAAATGCATTTTTCTGCATTTGAAAACATCTTTTGCATTTGTGATGGCATATACAGCTGATCCTTTGATATTTGAACACTATGTACAGAAGCTATGAATACAAACACAGCACGGCTACGTCAACAAATATGTAACACAAATTTTTCTGTCACTTTTGCTATTTGTGATGGCATTAACATTTAGCGACACTCCTAAGTAACACAAATGTGCTGCAGAAATATAATTAGAATATTTTGCTAATGTCAAACCTGGTGCTAGCACAATTTTGTGTCCATTTAAATTTCAGAATTTGCTGGGGTTTAATTTGTTGAAAATCTACTCAGCTGTATGTAGCCACATCAATTTGTCTCAAATGGATGCTACTGCAGTGAATGGGTGCCGTCAGAATGAGAGTCTGATAAAAACACTTCATCAATAATCTCTCAGTCTCATCTCATCTGAATGAGAGTCCATCTCCAGTCCAAAATCATCTTGAAAAAAAGCTCTTAACTTCAAACAGTTGCTCAGTAACATCTTGAGATTTCTCTAGTGAAAGTGTCATTTCTCCAGATTTAATGAAGAAACTTCTAAACAGGATGGCAAACTCATCTACATCTTGTGAGGGTGAGGACAATCTCTGAAAATGTTAATTTTTTGGTGAACTTTTTGTTTAATGATTTATAATATCCATTTTGTTTAAATAAACAAATAAAAAAATGATGATGCTTTTGTTAGATTTTGGTCTTGTTCAAGTGCATTTTTAGCTGCTGTTTAGCCTTTGCACCGTGCTGCATGTTGCGTTTTCTGCTCATTGGCAAACCGTTCTGGTCCACACAGCATTACACTCGCTGAGCTTTGATGGACACGGTCCTGCTCATTAGAATTGAACCGGTGGCCAAGTTTCCCCCAGCGTCCCCAGTAAACCCTCCACATCTCCCCCAGCCCCCTTTCCCGAACAAAAACATTAGTCTGTGAGGGGTGTCAGGCTTCAGCGCTCGGCTGGGTCGAGGCTTCACGGCGTTGGGTAGGACAGCCAAGCGTCAGCCCCAATTACTGCTCTGAATGTGGAGCTTCTTAGTGCTAAGAAGAGACATTGAATGTTTAGCGGAGGCCGGTATGGGCCGGTCGGTTTGACCCTGCTTACACATGTCCTCTGTTCTGACCCCAAAAGGACAAGAATAAATCCTTTGATACACAGTGTTTCTGAAAATGTAGCTGCTGCGTTTCTGTCTCAGACCAAAAACAGATTCTGTACTATTTAAATGATTAAAACCATTATTTCAACAACAACACTCTTAAAAATAAAGGAACCAGAAAGAGTTTGTTTTGCTTTGATGCCATAGAAGAACCATCCTCAACCTTTCAGTAAACACTTCTTAAAAGAACCATTATTTTTTCTTACTTATTAATAATCCAAAGAGCCTTTTTCCTTTATAAAGGACCGTTTGTCCAATGGAACGTTCCATGGATGTTCTTTATTTCTAAGAGTGAAGTTCAAAATGAATTTGCAATCTATTGAGAATCAGCTGAATGAATGATTGTTTATGGCTGGAACAGAAAGTGAGTGTTGGTGTGATGTATGTGTGCAGGTCGGGATATGGCCAACACAACTTTACCTGGATATCCACCTCACGTCCCGCCCACCGGGCAGGGCAGCTACCCAACGTCCACACTGGCTGGAATGGTTCCTGGTGAGTCTCTCGAGACAGAACAAAAGTGTTTGCAATTTCAATTAATTTTAAAATGACAGTTTTTAAGTTCTGCAGCTGCTAAAGAGATCATTTTCTACCAAAATGAAATAATTTTATTTTAAAGGCACAGTATAAAAACAATGCACTGGAGTTTATATTTATCATCAAAAATGTTAGTCATTAAGATTATTTTTTTTAGAAATACCTAAAAACAGTAAATTCCTGCACCAGTAATTTTCCAAAGACTTTCCAATCTGCCGTTTATCTAACAAAGAGAGAGAGCCCACCCCAAACTGATAGTATTTTATTTATTATCTTAATAATTCATACTTTTATTCAGCAAGGACACATTAAATTGATCAAATGTAACAGTAAATGCATTTATAATGTTACAAAAGATTTTAGTAACACTTTATTTTAGGGTATCTTAACTAGTTGTTTATTAGCATGCATATTACTAGAATATTAGCCATTTATTAGTAGTAATTAAGCACATATTAATGCCTTATTCTACATGACCTTATTTTACATCCCTAATCCTACCCAATAACTAAACTTAACAACTACCTTACTAACTATTAATTATGAGTTTATTGAGGAAAAATTCGTAGTTAATAGTGAATAAGTGTTCCCTATTCTAAAGTGTTACTGAGATTTCTATTTTGCTCTTTTGATCTTTCTATCCATCAAAGAATCCTGAAAAATATCAATCACAGTTTCCACAAAAAATGTAAGAATGTTTCTTGATGTTTCCTGAGCAGCAAATCAGTATATTAAAATGATTTCTGAAGATCATGTGACACTGAAGTCTGGAGTAATGATGCTGAAAATTCAGCTGCGCATCACAGAAATAAATTACATTTTAACATATATTCGAATAGAAAATTTTTTTTTAATAATATTTCACAATATTAATATTTTTACTGTATTTTTGATTAAATAAATGCAGCCTTGGTGGGCAGAAAAGGTGCTTTTAAAAACGTACAAATGCCAAACTTTTGTATAGTGTAGCAGTCTAAGTACATTAAACTGGAATATAATACAATATAAAAAAAATATATATATATATATTATTTCATCATTTACTCGCCTTCCACTTGTTTTAAATCTGTATGAGTTTCTCACAAAGGAAGATATTCTGAAGAATATTGGTAATCAAACAGTTGCTGGTAGCCATTGACTTCCATGGTATTTTTTTCCATACTATGGAAGTCAATAGCTAACTTCTCTACTCTGATGAAAGCTTAAATAATAAAATAATAGATTGGCTTACATTTATGAAGTGACCAGACACTGATACCAATCTGACTCAATAAAAGAAGTCCCGTGGTGTTTACAGCAGCCTGCAGACATTTCACCGGTGTGTGAATGCAGGAAGCCTTTAAATATAGACCATCAAACCACAATTGACTAAAGAATGAACCGGTCCAACAGATTTACAGACGAAAGGCATTTTGTGATCACTGAGCTCAAACTAATTGGTAAAATGTGGTTCGATCTTGCATTATTTTTAGCTGCTCCAGGTAATAAGAGCAGCAGAAGCAGCTCTCTTCACGAGAGATTTACTGACAGCCCTCAATGCGGCCGGCGCATATAAAAACACCTCTTTATTATCCCATAAAAGAGAGACCAACATTGCTCAGACTTTCTTCCTGCACAATCAAATTACACAAAAGACTAGAGAAAGAAACGTGAAGGAAGCAACGCAGCAGTGCAGTCAGTCAGCAGGACTCAATGCGTTTTAGAAATCAGACATTACAAATCTATATTTTGACATTTTTCAAAAAGTTTTCAGCAACCGTGATGTAAAATGGATGGTGCATTATTTTAACATGCATGTCCCATTTCAGGGAGCGAATTTTCCGGGAATCCCTACAGCCATCCACAGTACACGGCCTACAATGAAGCCTGGAGATTCAGCAACCCAGCAATACTGAGTGAGTGTCGCCAACCGTCGGCCTCTTACAGAAATAGACCACGGTGAACATCGCTTCTGTCAAAATATATGAGGAGTAGTATTTGTTACAAGCAAACAATAAATCAATACAATTCAAAAGTAATACATATACTTAAAAAATCTGTAAAATAGTCATATAATTCAAAATGCAAACAAACAAATAAAATAAATAATAGAAAGCTGTAAATTATAGTCACTTTAACTGGTTTAACTGTCTGTTGAGATTAATTAACAGTCCCTTTAAGATTTAAAATAAATTAATACTAGATAATAATTCATTAACAGTCCCATTAATAGAATTTGTCTAAATCCAAAACGACATAATCTGCTACAGATTTTCTCATTTGTGACTTTTTGTAGTATTAAGCATGGAATCTTTACCAATAATCATTATGTAATTAATGTAAATGCAGCAACAATTAGTTGTGAATGTTTTAGTGCACAAGTTAAATGTTGTAAGCATGTTGTATGTAGCTGAAATCACATGATATATACTTGTGTTTTCAGTAAACAACGTGATAAAACTATTGCAATTGTGTTAAAATATTCTCCCAGCCAATTGCATAATCAGTTCAACTTAAAGGGCTTGTAATTCATCTTGGGTGAAGTTTATTATATGTAAAAATGTCCAAAATTGGTATTATTGTAATAGGTGGAATTTGCATTAGATTATTGTGAAAACACTGCCATTCAATAACAATATCATACAATATGATATTTAAAACCGAATATGCATTAAATATATGAATATGCAGCCATTGTCGTGGTGTATTGAAATGGTACATTCCTTTCTTATTAACTTTCAGGTTCCCCCTATTATTATAGTGCATCCCGAGGCTCCGCCCACCCAACTGCTGCCACTGCCTATGACCGCCACTAGTTACCACGGAAATCAAATTAGGCGGCACGCCCATGGACTCGGACTTCATATTCTGCCAGTGTGAGCAGTGCAGCTGATTGGACATCATCATGAAGAACAGGCCAATCAGGAACAGGAACATCTCAACGACAATTCAGCCATTATGAGTCCCTACGGGCTCGACGAGGGAAAACCGATAAACGAACAATAAATGTATATCTCTAAGACTGAGGGTAAATATGAATTTTAAAACGGAATTAACATCTGCTTTTTTAAATACTTTATATTTTGTCCTCTCATTTATATTATTCATCGGTATGCATACTTTAAATGCTTCTAGCACACACACACATATATATATATATGTGTGTGTGTGTGTGTGTGTATTGGTTTGTTTGGATAGAGACTGAAATGAATCAACGGTTGGATTTTTTGTTTTAAACGAAAATTGTTAATATGTAAAAGCATTTACATTTCAGATTGTACTTTTCAACGTCTTTCCAAATGTACAAAAATGTCTAGACTTTATTTATGAATAACGTTACGTACAATATAAACTAACACATCTGGACAAGGAAAACTGTTCCAACGCATGGTTGTGGATTCTCTGGACTGTGCAAAAAACGAGCAGTAAAACTCATAACTTGACTCTCCATTCATCGCACAGTAAACTATTACTCAACACGGTATGTACTCAGACTCAGCATGGAAATACAAAGCCAACAGGCCTTCTCCACGCTCTCAACGCCAGCAGAAGATCTCTAGCACACTTCTGTGAGAAACAATCAGATACCAACAAGAAAGAGAAGACACCGGACAAGAAACTGTCAACCCTGGTCCTACCGAGACCAGATTTGATTAGAAGTGGAAGATACATTTTTTGTAGGTGATTTTTTTTTTTATAATGACAAAGGCATCATGAAGAACTCTACAGTATGCATGGATTATTTTCAATCATTATGCATTTTTATGTGTTTATCATAGATCAAATTATGTCAAATTCTCAGGGGGGAATTCACTACCAAGGTAATGTAGATTTAGCACTTGATTTGTGCAAAGCACTGCAAACACTATTTCAGCCAGATGCATAAACATAAGTCATTATGTCAAGACTGTTACTACGGCTTCAAATTCAAAAATTCAAACTCCAATCTTTTTTATGTAATTTACTTTAGTTCTGACCGGTCTTGCAGGAAAACAAATAGATGAGTAACTTTTGAGACTAGTCCAAGCGGTTTATGCAACGGACCACTGGTTATCATTAAGACCCAGGTTTTTGTGCTGAGATACAGAAGTGGTTTGGTGAATTCACCCCTCAGTTTTATTGTTTGCACTATGGGTTGTGCTCTTTATGAGATGTCTTGAGTGAATAAACAGTGAACTTAGTCTTCGGTGGATTGGATGCTCAGTGTTTTGCTCTGAATTTTTGAAGCATTTGAGAAAAACAAACATGTACTGATCAGATGAAGCACTTAAACCTACAGAATACAGAATAGTTAGCAGCTGGTTGGTCACTGGTTATCGGCTTTATGATTTATTTTACAGAACTCTGCTTTGGGAACGTCAAGCTGTTTCATGAATGCAAAAAAATACATTTTGTTGGATGCTTTACAACAAGTGCAATTCTGCGTATCATTTTTCATAATCACATACTGTACGCTCCAGTTTGAATTCATGTTCTGACGAACAACTTTAGTTTCCATCGAATACGTTACAGTTGAGAGAATGTACTTGTATCACATTTGCCAAAGACTTTTGTTGATGTATATTTTATTTACAGTCTGCTGTTGCATTGTACAAACAGTATTATAGTGTTGATATATGTGCAAATCCTATGCAGAGCAAAGAAAAGCTGTTGTATGCATAAACTATAAAACTACTGACATGTTTGTTTTGTTCATTATTTATGTTATTTTGTGAAATAATATTTTTTTTTATAATTTTGTGTGAAATGCCATTTCTGTACTGTAAATACATTCTGATCAAATCTGCTCTGTCTCTCTGGTTTCATCTGTAGAGAACTCAAATGACTTACAGACACACACAGAGTGAATACAAGGAATACTCTAATATACATATTACATAATACATATAATAGCTTCTAAATCAAAGCAACACATTGTCTTTAGTCTGGACTTACCAAACTTCACTGCCACTATAGTATAGAGACTGCAGATATTCAGTACAGATATTCAGTATTTAACTCTTCTTGTAATGTTATGTATATAGAGAAATTATGTATGTATTTAAATTATTACTAAAAATCAAAACTTACATAGAAATAAAAATGTGGATTGATTGCATCCTTACTATATGAATATGAAGTTGGTTCATGATGGAGCCCAATACTATAATCATTATTTAAAATATATTTTATTTTAGTTATTTTTCACAGTGTAATCTCATTAGTACAGCAAAACAATATTTAAAAATGGCAAATAAAATATTTAATATGCCAGGATTCAAATATTTGAATCTCTATAGCAGTCTGATAAAAATATGTCTGTCTGTCTGTCTGTCTGTCTGTCTGTCTGTCTCTCTCCTCTCGTCTGTCTGTCTGTCTGTCTGTCTGTCTCTGTCTGTCTGTCTGTCTGTCTCTCTCTCTCTCTCTCTTCTCTCTCTGTCTGTCTGTCTCTCTCTCTCTCTCTCTCTCTCTCTCTCTCTCTCTCTCTCTCTCTCTCTCTCTCTCTCTCTCTGTCTCTCTCTCTCTCTCTCTCTCTCTCTGTCTGTCTGTCTGTCTGTCTGTCTGTCTGTCTATCCAAAAATATACATTTAATTCTATCAGTAGGTTTCTAACAAAAGATACTGTGTAAATGCCTCATCTATTATCTAAAACACACTATTAATGTACATTATTTGTTACAGCATGAACAATGATAGTATAAATATCACTGTCCTCAAGCTTGATGTTGATGACTATGAGAAGGTGCAAATGAAGAACAGGTCGTGTGTTAGTCTGTAAATAAAATGTAGCATTAATTCACTTTCTTTCAGAAGCGCTTCTGAGGCTGTCGTGAGAACGATCCCCTCGAGGCTTTAGAAGCACCTTGTTGCTTAATGAACTGAATTCTATTTTGTTTATTCACGAGAAAGTAATTAGGGAATTAAAGATAAATAGATGAACTTATTTAAGGGTGCCAGAGATCACAATGTGGCTGGGAAGAGCGCCAGGGATTGTTTTCTTTATGATTTGGATCACCGAGCATATCAAATGTATAACCTCTCCAGGCCATAAAAAGCTGAAATAATATTTTCGAGAAATGGAGATGAATTCAATTAGCAGAGACCTCACAAAAAGAGGGAGGCATCTAAGCAGGAGTTCTCACACATGATGCAATGAGTTTCTTTGGGAATGAGTTTTTCCCATCTCTTAATCCTGCAGGCTTATGGAGAATTGTTTGGCGCTTCATTATTGATTATGAATAAAGGAGAAAATATGAAATGGACTGAGGTGAGTCAATTCTGCTCGAACACAATCACTAGCCCTAGGAGAGACTTTTATTTGTCTTATGAACAAAATCTGACCATTAAACTATTTTTCTATGGTGAAGCTCCTCAAAGAAAAGATGAGGCCTTTTATTGTTTTTTCTAACATGGGAAATGTTTTGCAATGTTGATTTTAATGCAGGTGTGTCTATATATATATATATATGCATATATTAAGAATATTGTTATAATTTTGCTTAAATTAATATAACAGATTTATTCACCGTAGTAATTATAGTTTCAGCCAAAATACCACACAACAATTATTGTTACTATTTAATAATTTTCAAAATTAATTTATATAAATTAGTATTAATCATACACAATGGAAATCATAGCTTTGGCTAAAATACAAACTATAATTATTACTATTTTAAAATCATAATAAATTAATATGGCATCTCTTTCAAACAGTGTAATTGTTTTATTTGTTACTTTATTGATATGTAATTGCAATATCAATAACTACTGTGCAGGGGTTTATCTGAAGTGTTCTGTGTAGTTTCATCTTTTCAGCTGGTGTTTATCTCTCCGCTCCCTTGTGTAGCTTCTCACGTCAGCCTCTAACTGTCGTATATGTTTGTCATTCAGGCCTTGTTAGGAGAAGAAAAAACCCACTGTTGACTCCTTCCCTCCCCGAGCGGAGAATTCCCTGTGGTAAAATTATTCCATTTAGATGGAAACTTTTTGTCACTCCTGTCTAAATTGGCATTTCTGGCTCTTTCACTGAAAGCAGTAAACTGTGAACCTGGATGCAGCTGTCAATCAAACGGAGCGTTAGTTCAGCGTGCCAGATGACGGCATTCGAGGAGGGGAGAGAGAACAGACAGAGAGAGAGAGAGAGAGCTGCCAGCGGATTGGCTCTCATCAGGTCGGCAAAATAAAAAAGCACCTGCCACTGTCAGAGCTTTTCAAATGCTGCACACACACATAACATCATATAGACTGTTTAAAACATGCAAACCCATATTTGTGACAACTAGTCTTGATTTTACAGATAAAGTGTGTCATGATCTTACAGGGTTTATAAACTCAGTTTAATGATCTGAGCACCTGCTGCATGAACACAGCCTCCATTCACTGGCCGTTAATGAGCAGATCTATTAGCGCTGTGGTCAGTTACTTACAAGCATGTGACCGCTAATGTTCAGCAGTGTGACCAGAGCGCTGGACGCTACAGTAGAGTTACAACGACAACACCATCCGACGCTGGTATCACACAAACCAAATCAAGTTGCATTCATTTTGCCTTCAACATTTAAGCTCATGGCTGACATGAAATATTTAGTGTAATGAAAAAATACATAGCCTATAAAACATGAAGTCATGAAAGTCATGAAAAAATTACAAAAATTCTAAAATAATTCTAAAATATATTTACAATTTATGTTTAGCATTTTCATTGTTTTTAAATATACAGCATTTTTTTCTTATTATTTTACTTGTTTTTTTCACTCATTTGTATTGTAAAGGTTTAATTTGCCACACAATCTCTATTTTTGTAAATTAAAGGGTAATTCCAACTTGTTTCCCAAATAAAATCAGCCCTGAAGGTTTATAAAGAACATGTTTATATAGCTACTGTATATTAAAATATGTATTTATTTGAATAAATAAATACATAGTTTCTTAATCATTTCTAAATGAATGCATACTTTCTTAACTTATTTCAAATTCAACAAATTTTCAATACAAATGAGGAAAAATAAACTGAAATAAAATACACAACAATAAACAGTTTGAAGCTACAATAATATATCATTATAAGAAAACAAACAAACACAATTTTAATCATCCCAGAGACTAAAAGAGTTCCCATAATTGAAGAATCTCCCACCAGTATTAAGATAAATGTAATCTTTATTATATGTACTCAATTATATTACTTATAAATATTGTTTAAAAATGTAATATACAAACTCATAATAAATGTCTGTAGATTGTATCACATATCTCAGAATGAGGTGTCTAAACAAAGGTGTCGTTCTGATGAATTAACAAGCCATGCGTGATTCAAACATGGTCATTTTAGCAGCATTAGTTTCCCATCAGATCATAAACATGTCGCAGTTTCACAACCCAGTGCACACCGAACGCCAGTTAACAACGTCTATCCACAGCTTGTTCAAAATAAACCACCGTTACGACATAAATGCAGATTTCGTTATCACGTCGTCCTCTCGGTGTGTATCTCATGCGCTCGTTTTCAAACAAAGAAAATCAGATGTGTGTCATGCCTTCAGCTTAACCGCAGAGCAGAGCTGTCACTTTAGTACTGAGAATCTAATTGGATTTGGCAATAAATAATGGGTCTCTTAAGGAAGCATCATGGCCAGTCGTGGCCCCGTGTGGCGCCGGGTGTTAGCAGGCCGTCCCAGGTGCTTGATGGATGTACAACAATTATAGATGATTTTTGACTGAGGAGATGCAAGGTCTTCCAGGAGATAATGCGTGAACGTTTAGTGATCAGACCTTCTGAAGCAAGACATAAATAGATGCAAAACGCATGAAAGGTGTTTCAGATGGAGCAAATGAACATGAGAAATATCACATGTGAAAACCGTTCACACTCAAACAAGAAGGAGAGTGCATGAGAGAGTGAATTAAACGACTCCAGCACTGCCAACGTGCTGCCCGGTCCATCCAGAGCCAAGCGTTTCTCCCTCACCACTCAATAATTAGCCCTA
This sequence comes from Ptychobarbus kaznakovi, assembly GCA_027422405.1. Taxonomy (NCBI): domain Eukaryota; kingdom Metazoa; phylum Chordata; class Actinopteri; order Cypriniformes; family Cyprinidae; genus Ptychobarbus; species Ptychobarbus kaznakovi. Next base: position 23,809,226 of record CM049808.1, on the reverse strand, counting down.
ATGGCTATTGTGTGATACATGATGCAATTAAAAGCTAATGTTATGCACGCATGTGATTACCGCGGGCAGAATGACAGGCAGTCAGGGGTCCTGAGTGTCCAAACATCTCTCCGGAGCACAAACTCTCACGGTGATCAGTCTCGTCTGTCACACTAAAGACTTCTGAATGTGTGGAGCCATAATACTGAAATTAAGAAATTAAAATCCTGTCATTTACTTTGTTCCCATGTTGTCCAAAGCCAACTTTTTATTCTATGAAACACCAACATTTGACTTAAAAAGGACAAAAAAGCAACAGTGAAGCATCCTTTTATGACTTTACGAAATAAACATTGGATATGTTTGTTATTATGACATAGTGTTTCATAATATACTGTACAATATACTGAAGTGCAAATAGTATCTACCACTATTTGAAGCAAATAAATACATTAATATATTGATGAGCATCTAACACTATTTACAATACATCTAATTACACTAAAACTACAGCTACTTTCATTCATTTCCCATAAGAATTATGCATTATATTGTATTGCATGTATTGTAAATGTGTTTAATTTGGCAGAATTACTATGTTTTTCTAAATTCAAATTCACTTTTATCTACATTGTTACCCAATGAAATTGCACCTTACGTTTGTTTGTTTATTCATTTATTAAATAATAAAAATAGAACTTAGAAAAACTAATTAAAATACACAATAGGAAAATGTTTGAAGGTACACACATTGTATATACAGTACATACATGCTATTTATTTATTCATTCATTCATTCAATCGAACTTAAAAAGTTCCCTGATAGAAGAATCTCCTACCAATATTTGGATAAATTGTATTATTGATATTTTTACTCTATTACGACCTATAAGATGGTTTACAAAAATGAATACGTAAGTGAAATCTATTACTCCCACTGTAGCTCTCAAATCTCATTCTCCATATCGCATATTTGCTTAAAACATCTGCTGTCAATGATGTGAAACCTGCTTTAATGCATCAAGGCACTGTTTTTCAATTTGTCCAGATTTCAGTCCTTTTTCAGAAGGAATAAAGAGGGAAACAGCTACTTCTACTTTTTGCACTTTTCTGAAACTCAACCGTGTCTATCATCATTAATTTCTTTGTATGGATAGTGTGGCTAGTGTTACACCCCCCTCCCGGGTCCATACCACCTCAACTCGTTCGTGTTCCAAGCAGGTCTCGAACCCGGGATTCCGGTGCGGGAGGCGGGCGCTCTAACAAGGAACGCCAAAGGCTACAGCCTCTAGCGTCAGTCGCTAGAGCGCCTCTATTTGAGGTCAGGAGAGTGAGGTTTACACACAGCCCTTACTGGCATACATCCGTTACACTCACCCCCCTAAACCTCACTCCCATCCGGGTCACGGCACCAATGTTACACCCCCTCCCGGGTCCATACCACCACAACTCGTTCGTGTTCCAAGCGGGTCTCGAACCCGGGATTCCGGTGCGGGAGGCAGGCGCTCTAACAAGGAACGCCAAAGGCTACAGCCTCTAGCATCAGTCGCTAGAGCGCCTCTTTTTGAGGTCAGGAGAGTGAGGTTTACACACAGCCCTTACTGGCATACATCCGTTACACTCGCTTGCATGGGGGAGAAAAAAACAGCTATACAGGTTACAACATTATGAAGGTAAGTAAATAATGACAGAATTGTTATTTTATGTGAATTATTCCTTTAACAGCAGGAGAAAGAGTCACATTATCAAGCTCCATGCTCTCAGTTCCCACTCTTTCTCCTGTATATCTCTCCTCTCCTCCCCCTCTCTGTCAGAGTAAACTCATGATGAATTACCCTGTCAACCGAATTCATTCAGGGACCAATTAATCCAGCAGAAACAAACTAGAGCCATCAGACACAGAAAAACCAGGAGCTGCGCTCTTTAAGAAAGAAAAAGGGGTGAAACGAAGAGAGAACAAAACTAGCAAGGGCTCCTCTTTCAGGAGAGAAACTGAAGAAAATAAAAAGTAAAAAGTGAGTGGTCTCCAGGGACGGCGATGGAAGTTAGCCTGACAGGAGTTGGTCATTTAATGCTTTAGTGCACCGGAGACACGTCCTGTCATAGCGGACAGTAACACGGGAGTCCCCTGGCACTGCCTTTATTAATTAAACCCAGCAGAGGAGGCCAACTCTGTCACTTTCAGACCCATAAACACTTCCTGCTAGAAATACTGCTAGCACTTTACATGAAGCATTTATGTATAACGCATTATATAGGCATTCATTATTTGCATTGTAATGCATTTCATATTTACATAAGTTAAAATGCATTATTTTTGCAGATTCCTTGTTGCATTTAAAATACTTGTTTGTCATTAATGTATTATTCTTTCTAAAGATTTAACAATGAATAGCTAATATATGTATTATATCTGTGATTATAATTATTCATGATATTATACAAAGCTTCTAAGGCACATTACAAGGCATAATTAAGCCTAAACAATGCTGAAAATGTACTTACCCTCCAGTCATTCAAGATGTAGATGAGTTTGTTTCTTTATCAGATTTGGAGAAATGTTGCGTTCCATCACCACCTGTAGTAACACACTCTCCTCTACTCGCACTAGACACTTTCACACACTACTGTGTGCACATAATCCCACAAAAGACTGATTGTAATATATGACTGTAATATATGTATGTTTACAGGCTCATGCACCACAAATCACCTTACACTGTTCCCCAGCCAGCTGCTTGAATGTCTCTCTTTTTGCACATGTACAGTATTTGAGTCATCTACACAGTTGTACAGTTTGTATTTTTTTTTTAGTTTATGTATAGGTAACCACTTTTATATATAGCATATGTATAGTCAAAGCTGACAGTAGGTTAGTTGTGTCTAGGTTTATACTGTTTTACTTCATTGTTGTATATCTGTATTCATGTAGCACCGTGGTCCTGTGAGGCACGACATCTCGTCCCACTGTATGTCCACACATGTAGCGGAATGACAATAAAGCTCAACTTGACTTGACTTGACTTTCTCAGCAATGGATGCTCTGCAGTGAATGGGTGCCGTCAGAATGAGAGTCCAAACAGCTGATAAAAACATCACAATAATCCACAAGTAATCCACACCACTCCAGTAATCCTACAGTTAACATATGGAGAAGACAAAAGCTGTGTGTCTGTAAGAATCGTTAAATGTTTTTAACTAAAGCTTCTGGCCATGATCCATAATAATGCTTCTTCCAGTGAAAAGTCCATCTCTTGTTGTCTCTCACATCAAAATCCACCCACATATTTGTTTAGAGCTGTATTGGCTTGTAAATGGCTTGATCTTTGCCAATATCTCTCCTGATTCAGATTAGGTGAATTTTTTCAATGGAGAAAGCAGTCTTATGGATAGAGGATACATATTTTTTATTTGTTTCTTAAAAACATGCAGCTTTTTGCTTTAAAAAACAGTAATTGATGGACTGGAGTGGTGTGGATTATTGTGATGTTTTCATCAGCTGTTTGGACTCTCATTCTGACGGCACCCATTCACTGCAGAGCATCCATTGGTGAGCAAGCGATGTAGTGCTAAACTTCCCTAAATCTATGACCAAACAAACTCATCTACATCTTGGATGGCCTGAGAGTAAGCACTTTTTTATATATAATGCACTATATAGTATTAAGGCTTCAAGTGTTGCAGATATACTTACTTTAAAAATAAAATTTCCCTGTATGCTAAAATGTATTTTTGGGGGATTTCATGCTACCATTGAGGTGGGATGGCCTCAGACAGGATCACGATCAGGGTGTGATAACCCGGACCATGTAGCATGAGCTTCCATCCTCCATATGGCTGATGCCAGAGAGAAGGAAACTCAATAGGTTGTTGTTCAACACTGCTGCCTGACATCAGTTCTCCTCTATTGTGCCGAGGCTGATCAGGCAGTGAATATTTCATGGCTCTTTTTTCAGCTCCTGCAGATTGATGGGGGATCGGACAGCTGGAAGGCAGCTGAGTGGGACAGGTGTCCTTTACCTGGAGCAGGTGGGTGGAGACTGTGCACCTGATTACAGACGCCTCCACCTCTTTATGGGTTCTCTCTCTGAGAGGAAGAACATTTTACACTGAACAATGTCATCTGGGAGGCTAATAGAGTAAGGAATATTCTGTTATGTGATTTGCATTTAGAGTAAATGTACCAAACTTAGTGCACAAGCTGAATAAATGCACAGAGGATGCTGAATATGCATCTAATACATTTTGAAAGTATAGCCATACCCCGTAAAGTCAACATAAAACTTACCACATTTAATTTATTAATATGCATTCCTGGTCTTTTTGTGAAGATTCATCAGTGCACATCACTCAGAAAGAAAAATATGTTTGAGTTCACAATATTTAATTATACATAGCCTATAATTAATTACTTTGCCTCTGAAATGACTTTACGTCAGAACTGAATTATTTAAATTCATTGCCAAATAACTACTCTAATATTATTTTAGCATCCTCGTATTCAAGTCCATTTTTGCATCTAACAATTTTTTCAAAACGCAATCAATTCCTAATGGATAAAATTAAGTCCGATCCTACATTTGCCTCAATTAGATATCCAAAACCATTCACACGTTTGCTTTCAGCAATTCAATTAATATTCAGCAAAGATTCTTTAATTTGATCAAAAGTGTCAGTAAAGATGATTTATATTCCAAAATAATCTACTTTCTAAACAATCCTGGGGGGGGGGGATCATGGTTTTCACAAAAATATGAAACATCACAACTGTTTTCAACACTACTACAATAATATAATATTTCTTGAGCAGAAAATCAGCATATTATAATGATTTCTGAAGAATCACGTGACGCTGAAGACTGGAGTAATGATGCTGAAAATTCAGCTTTGCATCACAGAAATAAATTACATTTTACAATAGAGAACATTTATTTTAATTTGTCATAATATTTATTAAAATTACTGTTTTTACAGTAATTTAAAATGATCAATTCAGTCTTGGTGAGCATTCAAAAATCCTTAAAAATCGTATGTACCCTGCACAAAGTTTATTTAAGTTAGTGTCAGACCTGTGTGACAGAATTGCTGACCCACTTTCTTTTCAAAGTTATATCTAATCCACTCATGGCATGACCTGAAACGAGTAAAAATAACTATTTCACTTCATATAACAGGGAGAGGAAGTAACATACTGATTGTAGCCTAGTGTATAATGCATTCATTTATTTGGCAGACACTGTTATCCAAAATTATTTATTTATTTATTTAGTCATTTAGCAGATGCTTTTATCCAAAGCGACTTACAAATGAGGACATTATAGAAGCAATCAAAACCAACAAAAGAGCAATAACATGCAAGTGCCATTACAAGTCCTGGTTAGCCTAACGCAGTACACGTAGGAAGGTGTTTTTTTTTTTTTTAAAGAAACTAGTATGTAAAATATAGAAAAATTAAACTTAGTGTTAGTTTTACAAGAAAAGCTAGCAGTTAGAGAATAAATATGCAATTGATAGAGGGTCAAATGTTTGTGTTTTTTTTTAATAAAAAGAAGACAGATTAGATAAATAAATTAGAATAGAGAGTGCTAGAGTTAGAGGGTCAAATAAAGATGGAAGGAGATGTGTTTTTAGCCGTTTCTTGAAGACGGAGTAAGGATTCAGCTGCTCGGATTGAGTTAGGCAGGTCATTCCACCAGATGGGAACAGTTAATGAAAAAGTCTGTGAAAGTGATTTTGTGCCTCTTTGGGATGGTACAGTAATGCGTCGTTCACTTGCAGAACGCAAGCTTCTAGAGGGCACATAAGTCTGAAGTAATGAATTTAGGTAAAGGGGTGCAGAGCCAGAGGTGGTTCTGTAGGCAAACATTAATGCCTTGAATTTAATGCATTGAGCAGCTATCGGTAGCCAGTGCAAATTGATGAACAGAGGTGTATTTACAGTGCATTCAGAATATGTGTTTTGCCTAGGAATCAAACCCACAAACTTGATGTTGCTAACTCCATGCTCTAGCATGGAAAGCTCTTCCAGACTATTTGAACACTAATATTCCCTACAGTACTTTAACTGTGACAAACTGCAAAGCAGAGGAAGACAACGAGAGAGCGCTTAAAGCTTGCTCTGCTGCTGAATATAATTAATTAAACGAGTCTAATTAGGAATGTGAGAGCAGGTGCAGACTGTGTGTTGACAGCGCAGACAGCGACTGACGATGGAAAAAACCTTGTATAAAGGTACAGCGTGACAAAACAACTTTCTGCAGTTTGTCATGTGAAACCCCAGAGGAATACAGCGTGACAGAGAGAAAAGACCTCGGCAGCACGCGGGTCAGACGCAGACGGTTCTTCAATGCCTTGTTTGCACTAGTGAGGTGCTGCTCAAATCATTACGCATACATGTGCTGAACATCACGATGGCTGCTGGAGCTCGACTGATAGCATGATGCAACACTTTCTCAAGAGGGTTGCGTTCCAACATCCAACCTGCTGCTAGAGACTGTGATGCTTTGTCAAAATGACTGTCAAGTTTCTGGTGTAGATGAAGTCCAATGAAAAAATTAGAATGATAAAAACTCACTTAAAATGCATTTGCAAAGTTATAAGTTTCGGTCACATTTTTAAACCATTTGTAAGAAAGGTTTTGATGGTCATCATCATCATTAATGACATTCAACAAGAAGCAACTTTTGTTTGTAACTTGTTTGCAAAGTTTAATTTAACTGTGTAACTAAATGCAATACTTTACATGACAACAAATAATGTTTTTTAGGGATTTGTTTTTGACAGTGGAGAAGATGAATTATCATCAATTTCTCTGATATTACAGGTATATCTTATGAAAAAAATAAGGATTTTAAAGAACTACCTCAAAATGCATTTGCAAAGTAAGAGAATTATGACAATTTTTTTTTTTTTTTTTACAAATTTGTGGATCATGGAAATAATACAGTGTTTTTACCATTTTGAATGTGAATTAACCTTGTCATGTCATAAAACGCCAATTTCTCTGATATTTTAAATAATGTAAAAATTATGATGTTAAAAATCTAACATAAAATGCATTTACAAAGTTATATGTTTTGTTCACATTTTTAAACCATTTGAAAGAAAGGCTTTGATGGTCATCATTAATGACATTCAACAAGAAACAACTTTTGTTTGTAACTTGTTTGCGAAGTTTAATTTAACTTTGTAACTAAATGCAATACTTTACATGACAATGAATGAATAATGTTTTTTTAGGGATTTATGTTTTTGACAGTGGAGAATGTGAATTATCATCAATTTCTCTGATATTATATCTAATGAAAAAAAATAAGGATGTTAAAGAACTACCTCAAAATGCATTTGCAAAGTAAGAGAATTATGACAAATTTTTTTTTTTACAAATTTGTGGATCATGGAAATAATACAATGTTTTTCATGTGTTTTTACCTTTTTGGCAGTGGAGAAGGTGAATTAACATTGTCATGTCATAAAACGCCAATTTCTCTGATATTTTAAATAATTGAAATGGATGTTAAAAATCTAACTTAAAATGCATTTGCAAAGTTGTATGTTTTGGTCAAACCATTTTCAACAAAGAAAGAACATGAATCAACCTCATCATGTCATTAAATGTCAATTTCTCTGATATTATTTGAGACGTAACCTTGACACGCAGTCATGAAAGTCTAGAGACTCTACACTGATCTCTCTGGCATCACATTCTTTATTGTGGATTTTTTTTGTCAACAAATGTCAACAAATAGTTGTGTTCCTGCGTGTTCCCTCACATCACTGACCAAACTCAAATCACCAACTCTCAATGAAAGATCCTGTCATTGAAAATACTGTCAGTGTTAATGCTTCTCAAAGTTAACATGCAATCAAAACTCACTTTCTCAGTAAACGTTGCTAAAATGTGCTCGATTCATTAGTGCACATTAATCTAAAGAGAAAATGTATGAAGTACCAAACAGAATACACAATATTACCAAATATACAAGTTGCTATTGCATGCTGATTGTAAGAAGTTTGCTTCTCTAACAGCACGAGTCTCTCTGCTGCACTAGAGCAGTAAAAACAAGAGCTGTAGACAGAGAGTGTGTGTGTGTGTGTGTGTGTGTGTGTGTTGTGAGTGTGTGTGTGTGTGTGTGTGTGTGTGTGTGTGTGTGTGTGTGTGTGTGTGTGTGTGTGTGAGTGTGTGTGTGTGTGTGTGTGTGTGTGTGTGTGTGTGTGTGTGTGTGTGTGTGTGTGTGTGTGTGTGTGTGTGTGTGTGTGTGTGTGTGTGCTCAGAGACAGTCCAGTTTAAGTGCACCTAAGAAAGAGGCCACGCTCCATTGTTATCACCATTTGCTCCCTAACAGAGTACAAATGTGGCATGTGATGACAATAATGAGGCCTGATATCTGAGAATGAGAGTGTCTTGAGTGGAATAGCAAAGCAGAATGTCTGTGTGTGTGTGTGTGTGTGTGTGTGTGTGTGTGTGTGTGTGTGTGTGTGTGTGTGTGTGTGTGTGTGTGTGTGAGTGAGAGAGAGAGAGAGAGAGAGAGAGGGAGAGGTAGTTCTGCAGAGGGAACAGAATGTTTTTAGTAAGAAAGCAGAAGATCTTGTCCATATCTTATTATATATATATATATGGATAATAAAAATGTGCAAAAAAAATCACCAAGACTTATGACTTAGTCACTAGCACAACAGTACAAGTACAACCTAGCAAGTTCATAGCAACACCCTGATAACCGCCCAGAACACCATAGCAACATCCCAATAACCACCTAGAAAACCCTACCAACTACATAGCAACAACCTGGCAATCTCCCAGAATGCCCTGGAAACTACATAGCAACACCCGGATACACAACACAGAACACGCTAATAGCATGGCAACACCCTGACAACCACCCGAAAATACTCTAGCAACGACACAGCAACACTCTGAAAACAACCCTAGCAACTCCCTGACAACTACGCAAAACAATGTAGCAAAAACATAGCGACTCCATGCAGAGCTGATCCTAGACTTCAGGGGGCCCTATGCAAAACGGTGTCGACCGGAGTAGGGTTCGAGTGGTTATGAACGAATGAATGAAACGCATTTGTCTGTGTTTCACTCCATCTCGAATCGCGCTCACCGAAATCTCTTACGCAGCTCGCTATGCGTTCAACTCGTTGTTTTAGTCTCGAGCAAGAGACTTTACGGCATTCACGTTACATGATTTGACTGATTTTTACATAGAAAGGCGACAGCACCGCATTACAATAATTTATCATTCATGTTTTCACAGCCGCTGGCCAAATAAAAAAACAAAACTAAATTAATCTGACTCCATGACAACCACCCCTAACACCTACTGTATCACCCTGACAACCACCAAGAACACACTACCAACAACATATTGTAGTGACTTCTGATTAATATACTAAATATTAATATACTAAAGTGTGTGTCCATGCAAACTCTGCAAAACAAATGCCAATAAACTATAGTCACACTGATTAAGCGTCTTAGTCTGTCAGTTGTGGTTGGTATATCACACTGAGGGTTTTTCTTTAATTATCAAGGGACGTTTGACTCCGTGAATCATCGTTAGCCTGTCTAAACGAGGCTTTCACTGAGGTAAACGACACAATTATCAGCGCGCCGAGCGAGAGGAGGATTCAGTTTGACATCCATCTGTCTTGATCCATCTCTTCTGATCACGTGAAACGCTGAACCAGGGGCTTTAAGATTCAATTACGCTCCTCAGGTTAATCCTGAGTAAAGTGTCAATGTTTTAATGGTTAATTAGCAAACTAAGGTGAAAACAGCTGCTTCCAGGTGCTGGCAGGGCTTTTTCCTGAATATAACTGACTGATTTTCTGACTGAACAAAGAATCAGTATCTACACGGATATAGATTTTTTTATTTACTCAGAAAGTCTATTTTCATGGCAAACACGGATAAAACAAAGGGAAGTAATAATATCATTCCAATAAATAAAGAAAATTATACCTAATCGTTTAACAATCATTCTTACAGCAATATACAGTAAATGTTGTGATTATTAAGCTCTTTCAGTTAGATAGAAAATCTATATTTTCTCAGAGGAAACCTTTTTGTCCATTATTATTGACATTTCTGAATGAAACCATTGCTTTATATCTTAAATGGCAACAGAACTCAAATATATAAAATGAAAAATTCAAAAGTGAACAAGATATCAGCATTAACTCCAGGGATATTTCTTATTTAACAACAATACATGTTGCCGTAGCTTTTAATATGATTTTAAGCTAAATTTAAACATTAAACCAATTGTGAAGCACTACATTCATGAAACACACACACACAAAAAAAATATCAAACCATTGTTTGGTCAACAAAAATTAAGTAATAACACATCAATCTCAAATATTATCATATCTTGTTCACCCAAAAATATCATGAAAATATAAGGACAGAATACACACACACACACACACACACACACACACACACACACACACACACACACACTTTCCACACACACACACACACCATTGCATAACACACACCACTACACACACAACACACACACACACACACAAAATAATAGTTTTTAAACTAGATGTTTGAAACCAGCTAACAAAATAGAAAGAAATCTACCATGGGTGAGGGTTAAATTTACGTCCTGTGTACAAAGTGTGGCGGCAAACAGAAAACCAGAGCATGGCTTCTGATTAAACCTGAGTGTGTGTGTTTGACCTCCACAGGTGCAGCACAGTCATAAACACAGCTGGTGTGAATCAGATTTAACCTCACACACTCCTCACACAACCTTTCTAACCTCCTAAACCGAGCAAAGCAACCCCTCACACACACACACACACACACACACACACACACACACACACACACAACACACACACCCCTCAACACACACACACACACACACACACCACACACACACACACACACACACACACACACACACACACACACACACACACACACACACACACACACACACACACACACAGCCAGACCACCATTAGCCTGTGGGGACAATATCAATGTGCTCTAATGCTTTACAGCTCAGACCCGATCCACTACCGAATTAAAATGCCAGTTATTGTTATAGTTCAATGTTCTGCTCTTGTTAATCTTGAATAGACCGTATTAAGCCAGAGAGTCACAGTATACAATACAAAGAGCATGTACATGCTGCATCAGGAACTTGAGAGCTGGAACTGAGACCGTTTGCTAATGGCAGCCCAAAACAGAAACATTCATCCTCTGGTGCTGTTTTCACTTTCACAAGTCTTGGTTAACTTTAGCTATTATCACACGTGGAAATAATTTATCAATATTATATGGACATACATGGGTTGTGTTTGAAAAAGAACACACTTTATTTTGTATAGAGGGCACAAAAAGCTAAAAATATATATATATATATATATATATATATACACACACATTTTATAAAAAACTATATTTAAAAAATAAGGAAAATTACACTTATGTGAAAGATACGTTTCCTGATCGTTTATATCTTAATTTCTTATGTTGTGCAGTTTTGTTATTGTTAACTTAAAAAAAAATATTAATAAATGTGCTGAAATAAAATTAAAACTAAACTAAACTAAGTTTAAGTACTAAAATGAATGAAACTAAATAAAAAAATAATTTTTAAAAATAAAACAAAACTTCAAAAAAATTACAAAGAACATAAAATTACTAAAAACTATATTCAAATACAAAAATTAAAAAGGAAACTTTAAATATGAATAAATGCTGCAACAGTACATAACTAATACTAAAAAAACACTGATATGATTTCTAAAATAAATTATTAATTTATAAATTATTATTATTATTAATTGATAAATGATAAAACAACATAAAATTATAAAAAACCTCAAGTAAAAATTAAATGAAAACAAAGGAAACTTAAAGTATGAATAAACACTATAATAAAATAACACTGATCTTGTGTTGCTTCCCAAACAAATATGAAGATAAAAAAACAAAGATAAAATATGAAATATAAAAATATGAAGATAAAAAAACAAAGTATCAACTCATATTGGTTTCTAGACTTTCATCCGTTTCTTACACAAACCACATTATTCCAAAATAAATCAAATAATAATTCAAACTTAAGTAATACATCAAAAAAGTATCCAAGACTGTTGTTACATGACCTCGGTGAAACGCACTGCATTGTGGGATAGAGTATTTCTCTGTTGCAGACTGCTATTCTTTAGGCATAGAGAGGATTGTGTCAAATAAAAACACTCTGAATGAATCTTTTGGGTCATTTCCCGAATCATTTGCATGCCTCAGAACGCCCGCGACTATGATTTACGCTCATTGTCAGGCGTTTTCTGCACAGCGCTGCATTTTCTCCATATTGATGATCAGCGCGTGTGACTCTGCCTGATGCTGCTCCTGATTATGCAGGACTCTCACTGCTGTTAATCAGCACGGACAGAGGTTACAACAGCTCAATACGAGAGATGCTCCAGCTTTGATCCGAACAGCCATGCAGAACACTCGGCCAAAGCGTCAGAAAGTGTGCTGTCAGGCCTTTTGGATTTAAATTAAACCCTGTTAACCCAGAGAGGAAGGAGAAGGAAGACGGAGAGCAGAAGTCAGGGATGTGCCATTTTCTCTGACGTTCAGAGTGGACGACCATTAACAATTTGTGTGCACAGCAGAAAGAAATAAGTGCCTGCTGACAGATGGATCAATCCTGCGTTTCAGGTGGAGAATTCTTAACTACAGAAGTGCTACAGCTCAGCAACGAGTCATATTAGGGATGCATAAACTACCAGAACTTTAGCTTAGATCGGTAGTCAAGCAGAAGCTCACCCAAAAACATTGTATACTCGCCCTCATGTTGCTTCAAACGTATCCGATTTTCTTTCTTCCGTGAAAGGCTCAAATGTGGTGCTTTTAGCATCATTGATCTCATTCCTAATACAGCACACAAAAAAGACAACGTTGAGTAAATAATGACAGAATGATCATTTTTGTGTGAAATATTCTTTTCATGGCTTGTTTTCAGACATATGAGAGGGAAAAACACAATTAGGGACAAGATTTGCATTGGGGGCAGCCGTGGCCTAATGCATAGTGCGTTGGACTTGTAACCCGAGGTTGTGGGTTTGAATCTCGGCTCCGGCAAGACCCTTGAGCAAGGCACCGAACCCCCAGCTGCTCCCCGGGCGCCGCGGCATCGGCTGCCCACTGCTCCAGGTGTGTGTGCACTTGGATGGGTTAATTACAGAGTACACATTTCACTGCTGGTTATACTCTGTATAATTGTGTATGTGACAAATAAACAATTCTTCTTGATTCGAACAGTTTTGATATTCTGTTTTTTTTCAGTACAAATATCTGAACTTTCTTAAATCAAGATACATTTGCTTAAGAAGCAAAATGACAGAAGAAAACAACTAAAACTAAAAACTATAGACAGTAAAAAAAAATGTTAAATATAAAATAAAAACATTTAAAAAAAAAATATTACAAGAAAATGACTAAAACTATTCTTAAACTTAAAACAGAAAATAAAAACGAATACAAAAAAATCATAGTATATCAGTGATCTTACAACACTGGAGTGTAGGTATGGTTTTAATTAAATTTGATGGGAATTTACTTCTATTTTAGTCCAAATTATTGAATCAGATAACTCAAAAAGTAAAAAACAAAACAAAAATGTAAAAAAGTAACAACCATGATTTGAAACGATCAATTATTTCTGTAGCACAGACTGTGCAGGATGAGTTCAAGACGTTCAATCCTCACGTTTAGGAATTTGTCCAACAACCTCAAGTTGTTGCAACTGCAATAGAGATTCTACTATGTTTATTAAATGATCTCATAATACACTGAATGCACCTATATTCCTCAAAAAAACACATTATCATGTATCTAAAGACTTAATCGTCTCAGACTGGGCGGACTCGTTCCAAAATGTCCCAATGGATTTCAGAGAGCGAAACAAATCTACAATCACGACCCGCTGTATCTAATGCCTTAATGAAGAAACACGCCTTTAATTAACACACCTCTTACAATCCTGATTAGGTTCTACGGGGTTCTGTTAGGCTTCGTCCTCTTAAGTTCAGAATGCACCAATTGATAAGAAATGAATCCCAGGGCTATGAGATGTTGTGAGGGTCACTGGAGGAGGATGATGTTCTGTCTATTACATCAATGTTTTCCTGATCACAATCAAAACGCTCTCCGTTCATTCATTTACATCAGCCCTATTTGCCCAGTTTCCCAGGCCTGTATCTCTGCTTTGACAATGAGATGAAGATGGAGGTACGTTTTGGTTTACTATGTTTACGCAGCAGAGAAGTCAGTCATACAGGTTTGAAACAGCATGAGGGTTAGTAAATAAAGACAGACGTTTCATTTTTGGATGAACTAGGCCTACTCCTTTAAAGAAAGAGATGAGACCGTGATCCTGCAATTAAAGACCTGCGAGAGTTTTCTCTGAGAAAGATTCAGCTGAGACCCATGGGACAATTAACTGAGATTTAATGAAGTCCCTTTTGTTTTCAATCAGATCCTCTTGCTTTTTTAGTTGACTTGCACTCGTCTTTTCGCTCTCTTTTGCTTCGAGCAGAAAGCAGTGAGTTAATAGGCCCTGTGTGATCAGATTGGTCTATTAGGGGAATCATTTGAAAAAGGACTGAGAGAAAGAGACGATGGAGTCGGTCTACAGGCTATTTAGGTCAAATTTGAGCTTCATGTGACCACCGGTGTAGGTCTTTAGCTTGATAATCATTTCTGATTACATATCATATCTGCAGAATCACTGACTTTATATATAAAAAAAAGATAGAGAGAGAGAGATGAGTGTAATGCTCCTGAAAGATTAGCTAATGACACTGAATTTTAAATACTCAAATGTAGACATACAATATACGGCACAACAGTGACAGTCCACATGTTTAGCAGCCTTAATTCTGGAGTACTTTTCCTAAATGTTTTCATAAAATCAACCAGCTCAGAGAAGAATCACAGCATCACAAAACCTGTTTTGAAGCAAAAATGTGTGTTGCATTTGAATAAAAATAAATATAATAATAATAATACATTTAAAGGAAAACAAAGACTGTGCTAATGTCTTTTATGATCAAATTTACTTTTGATTCCATTAAGTGCATTACAAATTACAAAAATGAGTCATAAGTGAGTATACTAGGCCTAAGACATTTTAATATGTTGCCTTAAAAATACATATTAATGCAGAGTTTAATGCAAAATATACACTATTGTTTAAAAGTCTGGAGTCAGTAAGTTTTTACTAAGCAAATCAGAATGCATAATTGATGTCTGAAGGAGCATGTGATACAGAAGATGCTGAAAATCCAGCTTTGCATTACAGGAATAAATTACATGTTAAAATATATTCAAATAAAAAACAGCTATTATATGTTGTAATACTTTTTCAAATTTGTTACTGTATTTTTGATCAAATAAATGCTGCGTTAAAAATATTACAATAATCTTACTGACCCCAACCATGTATATGGTAGTTTAAATTTCCAAGTGAAAGTCTGTCCAAAAAAATAAAAAATTAAAAAATTTTTCACCCTTCTACCGTTTCTAGTGGGAACAAGACACCTGAATTGAGATTAAGTTCTAAGTGGGAAGATATTGTGGATATTTTTTTATGTAGGCTATATGATCACTAAACTACCATTCAACGTGTGCCATTTGTGAGGAAATCTAATACAGTGCTTTATAATAGTTTGTTTTGCTATCTCACATAGTGGCAGAGCTGCAGAATACATGATGGAGGTTCCCACAGTTGGCAAACAGCAGAGATTTGCTCCACTCCATTCAGCCGCACACAGGGAAGCGCCATTACCCGTCATAGACGCCCTCCCTGCGCGAGAAATGAGCAATTGACCCCGGCTGCTACTCTCAAACTGGCGCCGTATCAGAACCTGGGGGAACGTGTTGTCATCTGAATGAGATAAGTTTATTTTCTTCCGTCCGGCATTTGTTCTGGTATGCGGGGAGTCTGAACGGGGAGAGGAGGAGCAGCGGGGAACCCGTCACCGACACACGCTGCGAGAAACAAGAAACGGCCGTGAAACGTTTGGCCCTCACCCAAATCTCTGCCTCCACCTTCTGCGCGAGCTCCCAGCCTCGGAGAGAAACAGGAGGCGCCAATATTGTGGAACAAATTTCCACTAATGTGAACCTGCTGGTGGAGACTCAAGGGAGGAAGGTGGACTCACATGACTGTTCGAATCCACTTCACTGCTTTTATCTCTGACTGTGTGACGGTGTGTTGTTTCCGAGGCCTCAGACGGACAGTTTCTGGCCAATCGCAGCAGTCAAACCCCTGCTGTCCGTACCGCATGTCTGATGCACCTGGCCAAGAAGTGTCACACTGCCCTTCTTCTGCGCTTTACTTTGCCCTTGAGCTTTGAAAACAAAACCACAAATCCATAAACACTAATGTTAATACATTTATCTTGAATCTGGGATTTGCAGAAGAGCTTAAAGAGATATTTAACCCAGAAATGAAATGTGTCATCATTGAGGCCTACTCAGTCTCATGCCATCCAAAACCTTTCTGTCTTCAGTGGAGCACAAAAGGAGATGCTAGGCATGCTGTTAAACTCCAAAAGCATCATGGTAAGTGTCATAAAAGTAGTTCATGCAACGTCTGCTGTATTTTCTAAATCAATACAGCAGAATCTTTAAACTTTCAAGCTAACAAGGAACGTTCTGTTTAACATTGCATGTTTTTTAAGAGTGACTACTTGTTTCAGAATGTCCAAATTCAAAAATAACATTCCCATAATGTTTGAATGTTCCTTTAACATTCTTATAACCAAAAAAAGACAGTTCAGAGAACATTCATAAATTAAAACATTAGCCAATTGTTCTTTAGAGCACATTTTTGTTAGGGTTTACACAGTATCTTATTAACACAATGCTTATAGGGGGAAAAGTCAAATGCATTGCAATTGTTAAAAATCTAGCACATAGAACTATTACAAAACTGTCTGAGGGATCTTTTATTAATGAATATGTTAGTTAGCTCTACATGCTAACAGCATTTCAGTGAATCTCATACAGCCAGTCAAAAACATGTCCAAAGCATCTTTAATTGCCAAATTAAAACCAATATGAAATTATATTTTACTGGAATAAATAAATACAACATTACATTTTTCTGTATTTATTTATAATTATGCCATTATTTTTGAAAAATAAGCCCATTATTACACTGGGAAAATATACTCAACATAACTTTATTTAAATAACAAAACAACGATAGTTGACCAAGGTGCTGTACGATCAATAAAATATCAACAAAATAACACTCAGAACGACAGAGCGGACACAGCACAATTAACTACAATTAAAAGCTAAAGAGCAAAGATGGGTTTTGAGTTTGGCTGTAAACTCATTCAATATAGAGGCAGTTCTAATAGAAACCGGTAAACTTTTCCAGAGTTTCGGAGCAGCAACAGCAAAGGCTCGGTCGCCTCTTGATTTCAATTTAGCCCGAGGAACGTTTGAAGTCTCTGGTTGGAAGACCTAATAAACCTTCCAGGATTGTGAACAGATAATAAGACAGAAAGATATACAGGAGTTAACCCATTCAGAGCCTTAAAAACCAGCAGCAGGACATTAAAATCAATTCTATAACGAATTGGGAGCCAATGCAAAGAAATTAAAACTGGGGTAAAGTGCTCTCGTTTATGCACACCAGTAAGGAGCCTAGCAGCAGCATCGTGTACCATTTGAAGTCGATTAAGAGATGTCGGTTAATACCCATATAAAGGGAATTACAGTAATCGAGCCTCGATGAGATAAAAACACGAATGAGCCTTTCAAAGTCTTTAAAGGAAAGAAATGGTTTCACTTTAGCTAAGACTCTGAGATGGAAAAAACTGGTTTTGACTACTGTACTAATCTGTTTGTCAAATTTGAGAGCACAGTCAAAATAGACCCCAAATTCTTCACTACTGGTTTCACAGAAGAAGACAAATGGCCAAGATTTAAGCCAGAGTATAATATATCATAGCAGTAATTGTGGTATATCTAATGCAAATAAAGTGCATTCATTTAAAAATAATAATAACATTTTTTTGGGGGGGGGGGGGGGTGATTGTTCAGAAAATAAATAAAATTAATTTACTCTTCAAGATACTGAAATTAGGCATTGTGCAAATATATATATATATTTTTTATTTTTTTTTATGTGAATTGTGAGCAGGGCTTTTTTTCTCTGAAATTCACCCTTTTAGTTTATTATGAAGAGTTGTCAGGCAAAGAAAGACTCTTCTCAGTCTACAATGGCATAGCAGCGCTGAAGAGTCCAAACGCTGTGCTTTTAGCAGTAAAACCCTTGTGAAACACTCCAGACCCACAGTAAAAAGCAGACCTGTTAGCAGTAAAAGAGCCCATGGACCCTCGTGCGCTATCGTCACACGAGCAGGAAGGCGTTATCAATCTGAAGTGTGTTTGTGTGTGTGTTGTGTGTGTTTGTTTTGGGGGGAATGGAGTTGGCGAATGTCAATGATCTCCATAGCAACAGTGGGGTCTCCAGCTGTCATGTCTGGGCAGAGATATGTGTCATGAGCCTGGGGACCACTTAACCTAAACGGGAGTTTAACTCCGGGAGTTCAGGGTCTGTCTGCGCAGATTTCTGCTTAAAATGCAAAGATGGGGACCCAAGGGGCCCCGCAGTACCAGGGCCCGTGTCATCTATGAAACACGGCGATGCACACTTGCTCTTTAGATCTAATTAAGCCTCAACGGCAGGGAAGTGAACTGGAGAGGAGAGGGAAAACACGGAATAAGAAGAGCCACCAGAATATGAAGGAACAACATCCAATCACAAGTCTAAATTTCCCACAAGGGGGATTTCTTTAAAATCATAGCTGTTACACATAGACAGCAATGAGATGAAGAGCAAGTTCAGACTTTTAATACCAAGAGACCAATCAAATCTTATAAAACTGATGAATTGTAGGAGAAATATCTGAGATGAAGTAGATCCATAAATAAAACATGAGATTTATGAGCTTTTAAAAAGCAACTTCTGCTATAAAATTTGCTTGGTTGCTTCTAAAAAGAAAATTATAATTACTAAAGTTTTGCTTATTCATTGCTCATGAGTCTTTCATATAAAGCATTAACTTAATCTCGGTTAATAATAATTACTTAAAACACATGAAAAGACACTATACATAAATCTAAACAATCAGGGAATTTTGTCACAAAACTTTATTATTAAATTAATATTTAATAATAAAAAACAAAAAAAAAAATATAATTTCACTTTCAGAACACAGAATAATTTTAGCCCAGTTTTAAAATATTTGTATTATTATTATACAATATAAATCTATCAAATTAATTATAAATATTTCCATATTCAGATTGAGATCAGGGATTCCATTATTGCAGAAATCTGAGCACATTTTAGACAAGCAAAATATTTTCCATTGACATTGTTGTCACAATCCAGCAAAATAAAAAAAAATTACATAACATACTCAAATTAATTATATATAAAATACAATAATAATAATAATACAAAATTGTGTATTATTACTATTAACATATATAATATCAAGCTATAAAATGCATGTGGACAGCAGCTCAGGTCGTAGGAAAATGTAATTCATATTTATAGTGAGATCAGAGTTTCCATGATTTCAGAAATCTGAGCACAGTTTGAGACCTTCTTGAAATCTCTCTGAAACTCTACAGAAGTTTCCTTTTTCTAGGAGAATAATCTCAATTTATACAAACGTTCTAAAGCAAAAATCTCCTTTTGCTCTTTATTTAATCTCACTGCTGTCTGTGAGGAGCTATTGAGATATTAAAGAGACCTCCTTAACCATTTTTATTTCTGATGCTTACTAATTCTGATTGATGCTCATATCAATATCCTCTATGTTCCTCGTCTCCGCTGCTCTCAGATAGATCATTATAAACTTGTGAAAGTGATGTTCAGCTATGCGTTATTAATCTGCCTTCATTCTAATGACCAGATCGATAATTTCTTGGCTAAGTAGAGCGTTTGGCCGGGTCAGTGGAGGCCCGAGTCTTTGAATGAACAGAGTGTATTTTTCCTTGACACATTGCCAGCGACAGCTCCGACATAAAGCCCCTGATGTCTCTGAAAGGGAAAACGCTGCATTGTCCTGGATGGTCCCCTTCTGGACGGGAAGGGCTGGCTAATCAAATGCCTGTTTCCTCTGCAGCTGGTTTTCAGGAGGTAAAAAGAAGCTGACCTCCACCTCCCCTCCATCCGTATGCTCCATCTCTCTACCCCCCAGGGACCCTTCAGCCGGCTTTAGGGGCAAAATGAGGTGTAAGTCTATTAAAAGGGTGTTTGTGCCCCAGTCAATGTCCCAGCGGGAGTCCCTGCTTTCTAATTCAGGTGCAGCTAATTTCCCTTATTCTGCTCATGGCCTGACATACGGCCGCCATGCAGAGACAAGGCATTAATAAACAATTATAGAGATTAGACAGCCAAAGGATGAAGGCCTAGGCCACACTTCAAAAGAGTGCTAAAATCTGCATGCAGCTCAATGCCCTAGCAAACACCTGAAACACCCTAGCAACTGCATAGCAGTGTGCTAAAAACATCCAAGATATTCCTTAGCAACACCATAGCAACCAAGCAACAACACAATGTGACAAAAACATTCAGAACATTGCAGAAACCACTTAGCAACATGCTGAAGAACATTCATAACACATTTGAAACCACTGAACAGTGCCCTGACAACCTCTCATGACACCCAAGCAACAGCATACATGTTAAAAACTCAAAATACCTTAGCAACCAAAATCCACCTGCAGCCTCACAGAACACCCTAGCAACACATTAAAACACTTGAAATACCATAGAAACACTAATCCCTTGGCAACAACTTGAAAAGGCAAACAACAACATGGCAACACGTTAAAACACCAAAATACCATAGCAACCAATTGGACAGCCACAACAACATGCAACTCAACACTGCTCAAAACACCATAGATAACACTAACCTCCTAGATTAACTTGAACTAGATAACTAGATGGCTCATTTGAAAACATTCAAACACCAAAAATGACTAAAAATAAGTCTTTGAGAACAACCAGGTGGCAACCATCATAAAACATCAAAACAAAATCCCACAAAAAACTGGAAAAATCCCGTTCCACTAAGAACTCCCATGCGAAACAATTACAAAAACAGATCACAGCAACACCTTATTAAATAAAAACCAAAACACCATAGAAACACTAACCAGCAACAATGGCAACACATTAAAACACTCAAAATCATCCATGCTAGCAACACGTCTTCTATGTTGTTTTTTAGACATTTCACACATACAACGGAGTTTCGAAGCAACACATGAGACCTAACGCATCCTGTTTGCTTAAAAGCAACGTTTCATTCTGAAATACCACAGATTCGAAAGATGTATTAGGCTACTTTTATCTGGACCAAGAATGACAGATTTTAGAGCAACAGCCTGTCCTGCAGCAAACGCGCTTCCACACAAACACTTCAACGCACATTTCTCTAAACATCATGAGCGGCCATGTACTACATACTACAAACCATATTTGAATGAACGTTCCTGGCAACCACAAGACAGCACAAGCATCACGGACTGCAGCCTCTAGTTCGAAGAACGTTCTCGCCCTACAGTGCAACGGCTAGGTATACATCCGCGCTAAAATATCAGGGTGAAAGTCATCATAGCAGTATAGACCCCTCCCAACCCAACTTTGAGAATAATTAACGGCGATATTTTTTTTATCGCCCGATAAGAGTCACGTTAACGCAACACATTAACGCCGATAACGGCAACACTAAAGCACTCCACTGAGCACCTGAACTCGATTACAAACACTAAAATACCCTGTATATTACCATATTATGTGAACACATTAAAACACTCGAAACACCAACCTACAACAACATGGCAACACGTTAAAACACCAAAATACCATAGCAACCAACTTGGACGCCCAAGAAACAACATAGCAACACATTAAAACACTCAAAACACCATAGAAACACTAACCCCCTAGCAACAACATGGCAACACATTAAAACACTCAAAATACCATAGCAACACTAATTCCCTGGCAACAACAAAGAACACACAAGCAACAACATGGCAACACATTAAAACACTCAAAATACCATAGCAACACTAATTCCCTGGCAACAACAAAGAACACACAAGCAACAACATGGCAACTCATTAAAACACTCAAAATACCATAGCAACACTAATTCCCTGGCAACAACAAAGAACACACAAGCAACAACATGGCAACTCATTAAAACACTCAAAACACCATAGAAACACTAACCTCCTAGCAACAACATGGCAACACATTAAAACACTCAAAATACCATAGAAACACTAATTCCTGAACAACAACAACAACATGGCAACTCATTAAAACACTCAAAATACCATAGAAACACTAAGCAACAACATGGCAACTCATTAAAACACTCAAAACACCATAGAAACACTAACCCCTAGCAACAACATGGCAACACATTAAAACACTCAAAACACCATAGAAACACTAACCTCCTAGCAACAACATGGCAACTCATTAAAACACTCAAAATACCATAGCAACACTAATTCCCTGGCAACAACAAAGAACACACAAGCAACAACATGGCAACTCATTAAAACAATCAAAATACCATAGCAACAATAATGCCCTGGCAACCACCTAGACTGCCCAAGCAACACCATAGCAACACATTAAAACACTCAAAATATCGTAGCAACACGAATCCCCGGGCAAGCAAATAGAACATCTAAGCAAGTAATATTGATCATACTTTCCACTTCTGCAATTTACTGTGATTATCAGACCAACAAATGAAAGCCAAACCACATGACATCACAACTAAAACATATCGTTTTAAAATAAAAACATTGAAAACGTGTATGATTTCTACAACACACTCTTTGACCAATAAGAACACCAGAGTTCCAATTCTATGTGTTCCTGCTTGACTTTAAAAGTGGTTCTATGCAAACCCCCAAAATGCATCTTACTCATCCCTATCCATTAAACACTTCATCAGTGATGCCACTGGTGTGCAAGCAGTCAAAATGAAGCTGAAAGCATGGTCAAATTAACCAGAATATTCAATAAACCCTTGCAAATGACAGTCAACTTGCTTAATATAAAGACCTAAAGTAACCAAAGTCCTGAAGCAACCAAATATTCTTTGCTCAAGAACACAACAAAACTCCCCCAATATCTAGATAACTTTAAGAACAACATTAAAAGTTATTCACGCCCTCTCTCTCTCTCACATGAATATTACGCAGAAGGACAAACCCACAATTCAGCAGAGCACATGAAACGTGAGGCTTCAAACACATTGATAATATCATTCCATCACTGGTGAAAGAAAGCGGGGGGGGGGCACATTTATCAAGGCGAAAAAGTGTAAATGGTGGCGGTCCTCATTCAGCCTTCGCCCTGAAATGGGATCCTGCTTCTTTATCAAAATGAAACGGCTGCCAAGATTGGGAAAGTAACAATTGCATTCACGGACTCTCTCTTCTTCGTGAAAAGAGCTAATTAAGGGCTGGCAATTTTAGCGTCGCACATTCAGACTCTTTAATTGAAAAGAAAATAAATACGACCAGGAAGGAGAACGTAAGCGACTGTGGAAGGAAGGGTGAATTCAGTGACGGAGGCAGATGGCATCAAATAGCTGAGAATTATAAAGTCAATGGCCGCTCCCAGCATTGTACGCACTGATGGCTTAAGGGCCGACTCCGTATGGTATCAAAAAGCCGATTGAACCTTTTTGAATTTGAGCTCCAATCTGGCAGAAGTTCAACTTTAATTGAAAAGTTTTCTGTACTTCTGGTTTTCAAAGACGGGCGAAGAAAGAATCGCGAAGCCGGTTATGGGCCTCCTTTCTAATGAACGGCAGAATGTTTTCGCCCCATCTTTTTTGGCTCAGTCTCGACTGTGTAATTGTTTGATAATTCATCTCGGAGGGCTAATTTACCCCCTGTTGGGTGGGCTGTATGTTGCGCTGTGTTTTCCGCTGACTCTGATATGAACTAGCAGAGAGATGGCTGGGCTCCGTAGGTGGGCGTCTATTTAAACACGTAACAGTTTGCATTTTATCTACGTTAACCCTTTAGGCAATCGCCATTTATATGCTAAACTTACAGAGAGTTAGAGGCAGCACTTTGAAAAGTTTGGAAAACACGGCTTGTCTTTGCACAACGGCTCATTTTAAAAATAAAATTGACTTTTTACGTCTTTTCATGTTGATACAACCCTGTAAATGTTTTTACTCCTGTGAAATACTAAATATCTGAGCTTCCTATTTCCTCTACAAGAAACACAAAGAACATGGGGGGGGGGGGTGATAAAGGTTATTTATTGGGATTAATGGTTCTATGAAGAACCTTTAACATCCATAGAACCTTTGAACAAAATATTCTTTGTGGAAAAAAAAAGTTATTTCAATTATTAAAATGTTCTGCACAAAAGTTTTTACTGTTCACTGGCCCAGTAGAAACAAGCTGCATCACAACATGGAAACAAGTCGCAACACAAAAAATGTAGCACAACACAATGGAAACAAGCCTCAACACAACGTAAACATGCCCCATCACAACGGAAACAAGCTGCAACACAACAAAATATTAGCATAGCACAATGGAAACAAGTTGCAACACAACAAAATTAGCATACAAAATGGAAACAAGCCGCAACACAAAAAAAGTCGCAACACAACAAAACAAGTCAACAGCAATGGAACAACATGTTGCAACACAATGGAAACAAGCCCACAACGTACAACACAATGCAAACAAGCCACAACACAAAAAAATTGTGCATAACACAATGCAAACAAGCCGCAACAAAATGGAAACATGTTGCAACACAACAGAAACAAGCAGCAACACAACAAAAGTGGTACAACACAATGCAAACAAGCTACAACGCAACAAAATTAACACAACAAAATGGAAACAAGTTGCATTACAACGCAATCAAGCAGCAGCACAATGAAATAAGCACAACACAATGCAAACAAACCACAGTGCAAAGAAATTAGCACAACACGATGGAAACAAACCACAATGCTAAGAAATTAGCACAACACAGCGGAAACACGCCACAACACAATGGAAACAAGTCGCAACACAACTAAATAAGTCATATGCAAAATAATTCCGGATCGGAACAAACTCTTCTTTTTTTTGGAAGAAATATTCCCGTTAAAACAAAATGAAAAACACATGAGATGATTATTTCCTTCAATAAAGTTTCATCAGATGACATGGCATTTTTACCACTGATTAATTGTATGTTTGGTTTTAGGATTCAGTGTTGCCATTTCACGTTCTAAATTGTCTCTTTTGACTGGAGAACCCTGCTGTTAATTTGATTTTACCTGTCAATCAAACTATCAGAAATAGGCCACACCCACTTTCCCATTTTCGTCTGAACCACAGGAGGCCTATTAAAGTGAACTGAAGACTAGATCATACACTCAAATCACATTCAGCTCCACTGTTAACACAATTTACTACAATTGCCTCTGTTGTTATGTCGGTCTTTCCCTGATTTAACGGATACATTTGGTGTCCACACACACAAGCACGCAGATTGAGGGCATTTCCTTAGCTGGTTCAGTTTGTCAATGACTTCACAGTCAAAACCCAGAACCAACACTGCACGCTGACATTTCTAAGCAAAGATAAGTGTAACTAGATTTTTTACATTTCATGCATGTTTTATCATCTACCAGGCACAATGTAACATTCATTTTGATGCAAACCCTAAGTATCTGTGCACAAATTTAAACTGAGCAACTAACACAGAGGGATCAAAGCAACCGTTTCGTCCTGTAGCCGCTGGCAGATGGGTAAAATCACTCAGCTAAAGTAACAGCTGCCATTTCCTGTAAAGTACTGATTGCTTCAGTAGTTGAGTTTTCAGCAGTCTGCCATAATGAGAACATCTCACCAGCTATATGATCACATACACTTGTCAAAATAGCACTGTGCTATCAAGAAATTACATTATAGGACAATATAGAGAACCTTTCAACAGCTTGTGTCTGAATAAAAACGTGTAATATAATTTCAACTGCTCCTAAAACAGGCCATGCTGTTGATTCGAGGGAATTCAGTAAATGCATGAAAAACATGAAGGCAAGGATCTATACATGTCAGATTACATGCAAGCTCTTTACTACAATGTTATTTTTGTCCTCCACAAAACGTATTAAAAATACCTGCATATTTGAGAAATGCTAAAAGTGAACGTAAATTAAATTAATATTTTCTAGCTTGTGGTGCCAACAGCAAAACGGGGTTTTTGTTAGACTTGTTTTTTTTTGGGGGGGGGGGTGGGGGGTGGGGGTATTAGAAATACAAAAATGCACAAAAATTATTGATGCCTTTAGGGTAAAAGACACTACAGAAAGAAAGAAAAAAAACAGAGGACTGGTATATTTTTGGGCCTTTTTTTGGACTATTTGCTTCCATAACGTGTCTTATGTTGTGAAATACATATATGTTTATTTGTATTGCACTTGTATTGCTATTTGCATCAATAGAGTTCACTTACCAATGCCAAAGTCTTCACTTCAGCAGCCCTTGCATACACTAAACTTTGTTCCAACGTATATTCTGAAGGTTTTTACAGAAGGGTTCGTTCACTCGACCTGGTTTATATTACATTTTACTCTGAAAAACATGGCTGATTGACAGTATTTTCTGATTTATGGAGAAATAAAATGAGAAATCCAAAATCCCCTCTGAATTTAACCTTAAAATAAAATAATAATTTTGAACCTGGTTTATTCAACGTTCAGATTTATGTTCTGTAAATGTATTTATATTAGTGTTAAATTAGTGATTATTTGGTTACATAATGCATCATTTCCATATAACATTTCAGAGAACTTAACATAATCAAAAGGGAGGAAGTAGTGATATATTATAATTTTTTTAACCCTTTTAACCTGTGGTGTCTTGCATAATTTGTTTCTTACAGATCTGAATTTTTCATAAAATTATAGTATAATATTCTAACAATAGTAAATCAGGTCTGAACTGATTAAAACGCCAGCTAGTTCCTCATTCTCAGCACTAGGCCTGTGATCTCAGAGAAAAAGACACTCTCGCTCTCTCAAAGTACTTGTGTAGAAGGATGTTGAGCTGAAACGTCTTCTCAGGAGGCTTTTCTGTGAGCATCAGGCTGCGTCTGTGATGTGACGCTGTATTCACTAGATTTTCCTCTCAGACAGACATTATGCAGCATGTGTGGAGGAACCGGGCAGATTTCCCCATGAGTCTCTTTCACACAGCTCTTC
>CM049808.1:23709341-23781793 GCA_027422405.1 Ptychobarbus kaznakovi | reverse complement strand
AACGAAACCAGAGAATATAAAAGGATAGATAGACATTTAATAAAAAATAAAACAACAAAATGTATGCATGCATGCATATGTCAGAACAAACTGTAATATGTTGCATTTCTTACTATATATTGTTATTTGCTGCATGTAATTTACAAACACTGTTTAATGATGACTCAAGCTGATTTGATTTTATAATACCTTCTTGTCACCCTTACATGCATATATATATATTCACTCATTATTAACTATCTGTTTGACCTATGCCGCTTGGTGACCGTGCACAGATATGACTAAAAACCATTAGCGGAAATGATAGCATGCACTTATTTCCTCTATTTGTAGTACAGCAGCACTCGAGTGGTTTAATCAGTGATCACCTCCTTTAGGAAACTGGGAAAAACTGTCAAGCATCAGTAAAAATGAGAGACAAAGTGGAATATGTATAGTGCTTGATTACTGCCAGACTGACATGAATGTTTGTTCATGTCTGATATACAATATGTTGTGACTGTCGGTACAGATCCTTCAGATGCTCCTGCATGCATGCGATAAACGTGACTAGACACGTGATAACAAACAAGCCATTCCACTGTTAGGTTTCCTTAAACTGAAGCATGTTTGTGCATTTAGCTTTATTGTTTCTTATACATGAAGCACGGTTGTAAATATGTGCTAGTAAAATGTTGTTGTTTTTTTTATTCGTCATTTTAATTTTCCGTCATTTTTTTATTCCTCATTTTAATTTTCCAGAATGTCATTAACACTTTCACTCAGACGGCCCAGCATGAACGATGCAGCTTCCATGGCAATGTGAATGTGGGTAAAGATGTGACGATTGACGAGTTACGACAAGCTTACCACGCTGTAGTGCTGGTGAGGACACAAACCACAACACGACTGTAGAGAATCCAGATCAATCACTCACCTAGTGCCAGTTTTGCATAGTAAAAATTGGCAATGGCAAAAATCTCCTCTCCCTCTCCTTCCCCTCCCCTCCCTCTCCCTCTCCCTCCCCTCTCCCTCCCCCTCCCCCCCCCCCTCCTTCTCCCTCCCCCTCCCCCTCCCCCCCCTCTCCCTCCCACCTCCCCCCCCCTTCCCCCTCCCCCCCCCTCTCCCACCCCTCTCCCTCCCCCTCCCCCCCCACTCCCTCCCTCTCCTCCCTTCTCCCCTCCTTCCCTCTCTCTCCTCTCCCTCTCCCTCTCCTCTCCCTCTCCCCTCTCCCTCTCCCTCTCCCTCTCCCTCTCTCCCTCTCTCCCTCTCCCTCTCTCTCCCTCTCCTCTCCCTCTCCCTCCCTCCCTCCCTCTCCCTCCCCCTCCCTCCCCATCTCCCTCCCCCTCCTCCCTCCCCTCCCCCTCTCCCTTCCCCCTCCCTCTCCTCCCTCCCTCACCCTCTCCCTCTCCCCTCTCCCTCTCTGTGTCTCTCTCTCCCCCCCCCCCCCCTCTCTCTCCCTCTCTTTCTCTCCACATATACAGTGCCCTCCAAAAGTATTGGAACAGTAAAGACAAAATTTGCTCTGTTGGCTGTGAAGTCAAGACATTTGCAAATATGATTAACAGATGAATATGAGACAAAACTACAGAATGTTTTACCAGCTAAGAGGATCAGCACTTTTAGAGTTTCATCCCCCGATCTGATGTGAGCATAAGTATTTGGACAATTGCCTCACGGGTCTTTCTAAGTGATCCACTGTGTCCTGTTGCATTAATTCTTCAGATATTAAAAGCAGGGATGTCTTGTACCAGTTATATCCATTACTTCTGTATTCTGAATCTTGCATTCGATGATGACACACTCAAACCAGGATGAAGACGAGGGAGCTGACTTTGAGTGAAAAGCAAGACATTTGGATGCTAAAAGAAATTAGAAAGTAAATTAGAGCTCTAGCAAAAACAAAGGGCATGTAGAAATCAAGAGTTTGGAAACCACCAGCGAAACCAACAACGACCTGATCGGCTGAGAAAACAACAGTAGTGATGACAGACAAATCATAAAAGCTGTGAAAATGAACCCTAAAAGACATGTCTGTAAAATCAGCAACAACTTCCAGAAAGCTGAGGTGATGCTCTGACCATCTACTGTCCTCAGGAGACTTTGACACAGAATTACAGATGCTACACAGCAAGATGCAAACCTCTGACCAGCTCCAGATATAGAAAGACAAGATTAGAGTTTGCAAAACGCACAAAGATGAGCCAGTAGAGTTTTGGAACTGTGTTTATGGACCGATGATACAAAGATGAACCTTTATCTAAGTGATGGGAAAGCAGAAATGTGGAGAAAAAAAGGGAAGTGCAAAAGATCCCAAGCATACAGCCTCCTCTGTAAAGCATGGTGGAGGTGTTGTCCTGGCATGGACATGCATGCTGTCTCTGAACAGACCTCTCAACTTTACTGATGATGACAGTAGCAGAATGAATGTGGAAGGGTACAAAACCATCATCTTACCAAACGCCACCAGATTCATTGGGAAGTGCTTCATATTGCATCAGGACAATGACCCAAAACACCCGGCCAGTTCAGTCAAGGACTTTATAAGAGAAAAGAAACTGAAAGTCTTCGATTGCCCGAGTCAATCTCCAGATTTAAATCTGATTGAACATGAATTTCTCCAGCTGAAGAGGAGAGGAAAGGCAGAAACAGTTGGAATTGGCTGCATTAAAGGCTGGGAAAGTATTTAAAGGATGAGATCGAGAGTCTGGTGATGTCTATGTGTCACAGAATCACTGATGTGATCGTACGCAAGAGATCTGCATCTAAATAATAGCTTTTAATATTTTATATCTGCCTTATGTTCAACTGTCCCAATACTTATGCTCACATCAATGAGTGGGATGAACTCTAAACGTGCTGTTCTTTTTATTTGGTATAACATGTATGTGTTGAAACGGCTAATAATAAAATGTGACCTTCTGTAGTTTTGTCTCATATTCATCTTTTAATCATATTTGTAAATGTCTTGACTCCACAGCCAACAGAGCAATTTTGTCTTTACTGTTCCAATACTTATGTTTACATAAATATGTTTAGTGTCAAATCTCACTGGATTATTACAATTACTGGCAAAACGAATGTTTGGAAATGTTTTGGAAATTCTAATATGCTGATTTGCTGTTCAACAAACGTTATTAATAATGATTTTTATATTTTTTTGATGAATAGAAAGATCCAAAAATCAGCATTTATCTGAAATCAAAAGCTTTTATAGCATTATACACTATACCATTCAAAAGTTTGGAGTAAGTATATTTTTGTTTGGCAAATAAATTATAGAAATTAATACTTTTATTTTGCAAGGATGCTTTCATCAAAAGTGATGATATGGACTATTTCAAATAAATGCTGTTTTTCTGAACTTGAATTTCATCAAATAAACCTGAACACATTCTGCTCAGCTGTTTTCAGCATCATCATCATCATCATCATAAAAATATTTTTGAGCAGCAAATCAGAATAGCAGAATAATTTCTGAAGATCATGTGACACTGAAGACTGGAGTGATGATGCTGAAAATACAGCTTTGAAATTACAGGAATAAATTACATTTTCAAAATACATTCAAATAGCAAACAGTTATTTTAAATAATAAAAATATTTCAAAATTATTGCTGTTTTGATTCCACAAACGAATTTGCCTCGTGAGATTACATTCATAAATGCTTTAAATTAGACATTTTTTATTTTAAATAGTTAGAATATTTGCATAACATTACTATTTTTACTGTAATTAATTCAGTCGTGTTGAGCATAAGAGACGGACCTTAACCTTTTGAACAGTAGTGTGTATCCAACTTTGTGCATTTGTGAAAATAAAAACGTATATACATACAAAAATATCTTCTTGCACCTTCTTTTAGATTTCTTTTGTCGTATATTCCTCTTGCAACCTAAAGCAATGTAAGACTTTCGTTATATTTATTGTGTGACGTCAGTGAAAAACCCCAAAAGACAAGAATCTTCTAAAAGCAAGATAAGGAATAGCGTGTCTCTTGCACCTTCAGTGAAAATGGGAAATAGTGTTTTTCTTTTATTATATATCTGAATGAAAAAGCGACTTTGAGGAGATGTAGGGTCACTGTTTTTGGTCAAAGCTTGGGTTGTATGCTAGCCAGAGTGTTTATACTAATATTTACATTTACTGTTATGCATTTCGCAGCTGCTTTTATCCAAGTGGTTTATATTTCATTCAAAGTTGTCATTTTATTAGTTCGAGCACTCGGTGATTTGCACATCATGTTGCCACAACTGTTGAATGAATGGAAAGTAACAGTGAATAGAAAGATTATACTGACCATGATTATATGTTACTTGCTCTGGAAGCATAGATTACATTACTTCTTTGAATTATTTCACACAATAAATACAATTCTGGATAATTTGCTCATGTTACACACAAAACAAATTGAGAGATGCAAAAAAGGACGGTAAACTAAAACTAGATAGATGAATGTGTAATAAATCTAGCTTTGCATCACAGGAATACAGTTCATTTTAAAATGCAATAAAATAGAATACAATTATTTCATAATATTGCTGTATTTACAGTAATAAACGAAGCCTTGATGAGCATAAGAGACGGACCTTAAACTTTTAAGCAGTATTGTATATCCAACTTTGTGCATTTGTGAAAATAAAAACATAAACAGACACAAAAACTTCTTTGTACACTCCTTTATCTTTTTTTCAGTGTAAGACTTTGTTGTTTTTTACATGAGGTCAGTAAGAAAATCCCAGAATATAACAATCTTCTAAAAGCAAGATAGGTGTGTGGTAAATCTCTTGCATCTTCAGTCAAAACATTTATTTTACTCTTATAATATTTCTGAATAAAAATGCGACTGAAGATGATGTAGGGGAGGTTATATGTGTATAGTCAGAGCATTTGTACTAGTTAGAGCATTATACTAAGGGTGAATCCCATTTCTCTGTCTTACCCCTTCCCCTTCGTCTTACCCCTTTGTCCCTCGAAACCGAGTGGTAAGCGCTAGGGGTGAAAACATACCCCTATGAAACGAGACACCACTTGGTTACTGTTACGTCATCATACATCATCGCTAGCTGCTGCTACGTCACCAGAGGAGACAAGTGTTGATCACAAACTCTCCGTCTGTAAGCGTGTGTTTGTCGATTGCGTGGGTTTTAGTGATGTTTTCTCTATTCAGCAACGTAACGTTAGCGTGGAAAAATAGCGATTTTTAAAAACGTTTCAATTAAGAGCATGGTTTCACATATATATGTAAGTTACAG
Source organism: Ptychobarbus kaznakovi (assembly GCA_027422405.1). Classification (NCBI taxonomy): domain Eukaryota; kingdom Metazoa; phylum Chordata; class Actinopteri; order Cypriniformes; family Cyprinidae; genus Ptychobarbus; species Ptychobarbus kaznakovi. The sequence continues at coordinate 23,776,558 of CM049808.1, read as the reverse complement.
GACTGTGTAGAGCACAAAACAAGACTGTCGTAATTTTAAATAAATTATTTAAGCTGAAAATACTCTCTGGATGATCTGGATCAGTGTATTCTGGGTACCCTTGGTTTCAAGTAAGCTCGCGAAAAGTCTTGGTTTTAAGGGGTATCTACCCCTTCCCCTTCCCCTACCCCTCGATCAAAACCAGAATTAGCCCTTACTCTCACGTGAACGCGCTAAACTAAGGGGAAGGGGTAAGACAGAGAATTGGGATTCAACCTAATATTTACTTTTATCCACTTGGCAGGTGCTTTTATCCAAACTGGCTTATGTTGCATTCAAGGTTTACATTTGTAACATCTGTTTATGCACCCAACGTAAACATAATCTGATAGTGATGCTCACATGATGACCCACATGGTTTGATGCACATCTCATTGCTACAGCCGTTAAAAGTAAACTGACGAAGTTTACTGGTCATGAAGATATGTTAACTGATGTGAAAGTGTATGTTGCATTATTTCTTTGAATTATATTGCACAAAAATAAAATTCATGACAAATGTAATCATGCTCGTGTTACTCCAAAGTCGTATAACTTTCCTACTTCAGTAGAACAGAAAGGAACTATTTTTGCACACAATGAAGATATATATGGTTCAAAGACGAGATGTCTTTTTTACACTGAACCATATTTTAGTGGGTGTCTTCTCTAAATCACTGCATGCCATATCATTTAATTTAATTTTGGACCATGACCATGAATCGTCGTTCTTCGCATCGTCTGTTTTTGCAGAGTTACGGAGCCGAAGGAAATCGGTTAATGGGAATCCCAGGTGAAGACTTGCATGGCGTTTTCTCAGCTAAAGACTTTGTTGGATGGTACAACGGACTGCCCAGTAATAAGCAGGTGCCATTTCTTTTAAATCCCTCCAGATGTTTTAGTGCTTAATAACCCCTAAACAAGCGTCTCTTATTTCCTTTGCCCTGCAGCTGCATCCAGATCTCAGCTGTGAGACGGCTGTGATTCTAGGACAGGGAAACGTGGCCCTGGATGTTGCCCGAATACTTCTGGCACCTTTAGAAATGCTGAAGGTCTGAGCCCACTGTGTTTATTTGATCAAGATTGGAGAGACTTGTGATATATGCAAAAGTACCAGACTGTAATCGGTTTGAAGTTTGTTTCTTCATCAGATTTAGAGAAATGTAGCATTCCATCTCTTGCTCAGCAATGGATGCTCTGCAGTGAATGGGTGCCGTCAGAATGAGAGTCCAAACAGCTGATAAAAACATCACAATAATCCACACCTCTCCAGTCCATCTTGTAAAGCCCAAAGCTGTGTTTGTAAGAAACTTCAAACTGTTGCTTCTGGCCAAAATCCAAGTTCATAATAACGCTTAATCCATTATTGGACTGGATGTTCTGATTTAAACAAGATGACCTTTTCTCTGGAGGAAGCGATATAATGAATAGAGGAGTCATATTATAGCCAGAAGCGATGGTTTTAAGTTCAAAACATCTCATTAATCAAGTTTCCATCCAGTTTTTGCTCTGTTTTGTTATCGACAAAGAGATATGTGTTAAAAAAAACGTTGTGAAATGTGCTGTCTACCATCTAACTGGCCTTTTACCGATAAAATGGTGTGTGATGACGTCATCCCTTAAAAAGAGGAATTGTCGCATAAGTTTTGGTGTATCACAAAAAAATGCCCTTGAGCTGTTTGCATACATAATTTCTCCTATTGCGTAAATTATAGGCTATTAGCCTGTTCTTCATCCATTTGAAACAAAACAGCCTATTATTAAATTGAATAGGCCTAGCATACATACAATTATTTTTATTAACAAGTGACATGAGTTTTTTTTTTTTTTTTTTTTTTTTGTTCTTTTTTAGATGGGCTACTTGATAATCAAGCCATAATCATAAACAGGTGCAGTTGTATTATAATTTTTCTGATTAACGTTTATAGGAAATAGGAATGTTGATTTTGGCTATTTAATTATCCTAACCAACAGTCGTTAAGCCATATTAACCGACAACATTATGTTAAATTATAATTAAATTTAAATTGTTAGGTGGCTGTGACCCATTAAAAATACCTAAATGTGTTTTACAGGGATTCATTTTATACACACATAAAGCAGCATAAACAACATGAACGTGAGGATTCACATGCACGTCATGCACCTGCAGCGCTTCTGCGAACAGAGAAAAACATAAGCTATTATATATCAAAGAAACAGGCCCATATGCAACATCTATTTTTCATGCATTGATCATGCCGGCGCCTCGCGCGCAGTTAAGCATAGCCTACGGACTCGACAACGCAGCCTGTTCATTGTCATAATAAAATAGGCTACAGTCAGCCAAACATATTGAATAAACATGCGATTTTATTTCCCCTCACTCCACAACAAATCCTTTCAATTCAACGGTAGAAAGAACTCAGAACAAAACAAGAACTAATATATAAGAATCTAACAAGCCAAAATTGATTAATTTAAACTTCTGTACTTCGCGTTTCAATATCCATGTAAAACAAAATGAGCTTGGCATAATATCACGGGGTATAGTGGTCAAGCTGAAAGGCACGGGCCGCAGGCTATTTAAACTGAACAGGGCACTGTACAAAAAATAATAATGTAAACGTAGGCTAGCCTACTAAAGGAACTCGTCTTTTTCTTACCATGCATAAAATAATTTTAGTTGCAATTTAATGATATGAATATGATTTAATGCGCTTTTGAACTACAGGGAAACGGTGATTTAACATGAGCAACACCATGAACACGGACGCTGCTTATAGGCCAATTCTGTCATGTGACACCATATTTATTTGCGTTAAAGCCCCTTTTCTCGACAAAAAGTGTTTCCAAACTAATTTTTCTGACGTTTGAAATATTGATATGGAATTTATGCGCTAAAGTTAAACGGAAAAAGTTTGTGTCGACACATGAGAAATTTAATCGATAATTAGCATTTCCATCAGCTATATCGCAAATATTTTTTGCAAAACAATCCTTGGATGGAAACCTGGTTATTGTTAGATTCTCAGCTTTTCAATTCACAAGATGTTAACTGATGGACTGGAGTGATGTGGATTATTGTGAAGTATTTATCAGCTGTTCTGACTCTCACTCTGACGGCACCCATTCACTGCAGTGCATCCATGAGATGTAATGCTACATTTCTCCAAATCTGTCCAGTAAACAAACAAGCTCGATGGCCTGAGGGTGAGGACATTTCCAGCAAACTTTCATTTCTGGGTGAACTATTTCTTGCACATGAGCTGATAACATCATTTAAATGTCTGTAATGATTCAGGAAAGTGCTTTTTCCTCAGTAAACCTCCCTGTCCTGTCTTGATTTTGATCATTTTAGTTTACTATCCCCTCTACTGCCTTCTTACAGGAAACCGATATTACCCACAATGCACTAGAAGCATTGGCAGGCAGTAAAGTGCGAAGGGTTTTGATCGTAGGCCGACGAGGACCTCTTCAAATCGCGTGTACCATCAAGGTATGACTCTTGCTTCACTCCCTCGAAGTGCATGAAAACCATTTGAGTGATGCTGTGAATTTGGAAAATAAAGCAGAAGAACCTGTTGATCGAATGCATGGGAAAAACCAGTGTATTGCATAATGGAAAAACCCTCATGAACTCTGATCTATAATAATAGAGTTTATGTACTTTGCAAGTGAAAGGTTTCGAAAGGAATGTGTGAGGGAACAGTGTGTTTATTTTAGTTTATCTCTTCAGGAAGTCAGAGAGATGATCAATCTGCCAAACACCAGGGCTGACATGCTGCCCGCTGACTTTGAGGGCATCGCAGAAGCTTTGAAAGGTAAATGCATTAAAATCAAAGGGTGTATTTACATGGAAAATAACCCTCATGTCAATCCAAACCCCTGACTTTCAGGGAGGTTACTGCTGCTCTGAACACATAGGGAATGATGCCTGAGCTCCAGAAATAAAAGCATACAACTACTATAAAAGCCTTGCAATGTTTCATATAATGAAATGTAATAAGTCAAGACTCCTTTCAGAAAGTAAATGAGAACACATGTAGGTCTGTTGATCATCAGCTGCATCCAGAACACATCAACACATGTTCAAAACTTCAAAACGTTATACAACAGTTTAGTTTTTTCTGTTTGTTTCAAACATAATTCAAAATACTTTCTGTGAATCCTTTACACTAGATTTAGAAATGATGTTGCTGTTTTTTGTAATGTTTACTGTAAATTAGTTTATAATTTTTTAAAGAAATTCATATTTTTATGCAGCAAGGATGCATTAAATTGATCTAAAGTGACAGTAAAGACATTTATAATGTACAAAAGATTTGTATATCAAATAAATGCCATTCTTTTGAACTTTTTATTGATCAAACAGTGTATCATGGTGTCCACAAAAATATTATGTTGTGTTTTTTCCCCTAAAAATGCTAGTTAATGTTATCTCGTTGGACTAAAACTTACTGTCTTTGCTCACTTCACAAATAATTGTATAATGTTTGTGCTTTTTTTGCGATTCCTATTCCACCTTGTTACACCTGAAGTGTAAAAATGACAAATATGAGATTCAGTCTATTCACAACTTGTTTTGTTTCGGTTGGCACAGATTTTGTAACTAATTGATCAAAGGCCTCATTAATCTGAGTTTATGCACCTCCTGAATCTTAAGAAATCCTAAACCTGATTGAAAGAAAATGAAAAACTCAGCAGAGCATCTTCAAATCACATGTACCATCGAGATATGACTCTCTTGCTTCACTCGCTCAACGTGAATGAAAACCATATCACCCTGCAGCCCAAGACCGGTTGCCCACTGAGCAGGGTTGAGCTGGTCAGTACCTGGATGGGAGACCTCCTGGGAAAACTAGGTTGCTGCTGGAAGAGGTTTTAGTGAGACCAGCAGGGGGTGCTCACCCTGTGGTCTGTGTGGGTCTAATGCCCCAGTATAGTGACGGGGACACTATACTGTAAACAACACTGTCTTTCGGATGAGACGTTAAACCGAGGTCCTGACTCTCTGTGGTCATTAAAAATCCCAGGATGTCCTTCGAAATACTAGGGATGTAACCCCGGTGTCCTGGCCAAATTCACCCCCCATTGGCTCTGAACCATCATGGCCTCTAATCATCCCCATACACTGATTGGCTTCATTACTCTGTCTCCTCTCCACCAATAAGCTGGTGTGTGGTGGGCGTTCTGGCGCACTATGGCTGCCGTCGCATCATCATCCAGGTGGATGCTGCACACTGGTGGTGGATGAGGAGATAGCCCTTGTATGTAAAGCGCTTTGAGTGCCTAGAAAAGCGCTATATAAATGTAACAAATTAATTTGAGTGACAGCTGTGAATTTGGAAAATAATTGAAAGAACCTGTTGGTTGAATAATGGAAAACACTCATGAAATATGATGTATAATTATGTTGTTTAATTGCAAAAAGTGAAAGGTTTCGAAATGAGTGTCTAAGGCCGCAGGGAATAGACTGTTTTGTTTATCTCTTCTGGAAATTAGAGAGATGGTCAATCTGAGACGTGATCAGTTCCTAATTCGAAATCCAAAACTGAAATAAAATAAAATACTGAGTCACAAGAAGTGCATTTGGGAGCTGTACATAATTTCATAAGTTTACTAACAAGATGGGACGTTTTGAGATTAGAGTCCTTTTCTTTTCTGCCCCTCATACTTTAGAAAACAACCTATAAAATACAGAAATATTGTGAAATATTTTTGCTTTTGTTTTTCTAACTGTTTTCCGTTTGAAGATATTTTAAAATGCAGTTTATTCCGGTGTTGGTCTTGGCAATTTTCAGTATCATTACAAAAGCTTTCTATTTTAGATAAATGCTGTTCTTTTGAACTTTCTCTTCATCAACGAATCATAAAAAAATGGTACACAACTGTTTTCAACATTGATAATAATCAGAAATGTTTCTTGAGCAGCAAATCAGCATATTATAATGATTTCTGAAGATCATGTGACACTGAAGACTGGAGTAATGATGCTGAAAATACAGCTGCGCATCACAGAAATAAATTACATTGTTAACTATATTCACATAGAAAAGAGTTATTTAAAATGTTCATAATATTACTGTTTTTACTGTATTTATGATCTGGAGCCTTGATCCGCAAAAAAATACTTCTTTCAAAAACATTAAAAAATCTAAAACTTTTAAATGGTCTTGTATCTCGCTAGATAGCTTGATCTGGAATTGTGCAGTACCACTCAAAAGTCTTGATTCTAAATATTCACTCCCCAATAATGTCCAGAGTTAATATAAATGAGGTCATTTTAGCTGAACTCTTTCTGAAAAAACATTCCTGGTCTGTTTCTTCAGAAGACAATAGCTGACATTGACTACTGAGCACATCCAGATGTTTGTACAGTGATTTTATCATAAAACCAGACAGCGCGCCCCTAACCGTGGCACACACTCCCTGCCTTCACAGAGTGTGAGAAGAGACGAGAGACCGACCGATGACCATGTGTGGGATATTGTTCTGAATACCTCACTGTATGTTATCTCCTGCAAGAGAAAGTACATGTGTAGTGTGGGAGTTTACAGCCTGTTTTTGTGTCACAGGAATACATTACATTGTAAAAATACTCAAATAGATAATTAATTGCACTATATTACTGTATTGTACATATATTGTGTATATTTGTGCACTACAAATACCTCCAGCCTTGGTGAGCAAAAGAGACTGATCACAAACTTTTACACACTTTTGTCCAACTTTGTGCGTTTGTGAAAGTATACAAACTTAAAAAATGACTTCAAACATATTCCTTTTTCAAATATATATATATAGTCCATAAACAGCAGCCAGCTGTAACCACTTTCTCCATACAATGAGTGAGTATGTTATAGGCATTTCTGTATTTATGAACCTGATTTTCTGGGTAAATTCACAATCTAAGTCTTTGAATAGGTCTTAACACTCCTTCTGGATTATAGAGTAACTTCATTTCCCCTTTGCATTCCTCTGTAAGTTTCCAAATCACCTGCTGAACAGGGCTTGAGAAGCAGCAAAAGATTCTTTGCATGTTTGAGGTTTAGCACTGCAGATGATTAATGTGTGTGTGTGTGTGTGTGTGTGTGTGTCTGTGTGTGTGTGTGTGTGTGTGTGTGTCTGTGTGTGTCTGTGTGTGTGTGTGCTGTGTCTGTGTGTGTCTGTGTGTGTGTGTGTGTGTGTGTGTGTCTGTGTCTGTGTGTGTGTGTGTGTGTGTGTGTGTGTGTGTGTGTGTTCATTAGACCTTCCCAGGCCAAGAAAAAGACTGACAGAGTTAATGATGAAAGCCGTAAAGGAAGACGGAGATGATAAAGCTCATAAATGCTGGGGCTTCCGCTTCTTTCGCAGTCCTGTGGAGGTTCTCGCGGGGGCTGATGGGAAAAGAGCTACTGGAATCCGATTGGCTCTTAATGAGCTTGAGGTAAACGTGCAAAACAGAATAAGAACCATGGCTGCATCTGAAATCGAATACTTCCCTACTTTATGGTAGGTCAAATATAGCATGCAACTAAAGAAGTGTTAAAATTCTCAGTACTCATTAAAGTGTAGGGAAAAAAGTACCTGGATGACATACTACTTCGGGAGTGTTTCTGAAGTGTGCATGCGATGAACACTTTACTGTCCCACGAGGCCACAGTAGATGATTTATGAATGGCAATGATGTGATGCAACTGATGCTGGTTGGTCACGTGAAAATGACAACATAGGGAATGTAGTACGTCCATATTACATTCATACTATATAGAAACTACTCTTTTTTTGCGGTTGCGAAGAGTTTGCTTATTTAAAAAAGTACCTACTCAAGAGAATATTCAGCTAAATTTAATGCATATTCAGCAAAAATGCATTAAATTGATCAACCAACAATTACATTAAAACATTTATACTGTTACAAAACATTATTATTTCTAATAAAGGCTCATATGAGAAATGATGCTAAAAATTCAGCTTTGATCACAGGAATAAATGACATTTTTAAATATATTCACATTGAAAACAGTTGCCTTAAATTATTTTTAATTAATTTATATTGAAATACTTCATAGTATTACTGTAAGATAGAGAGGTAAACAAGCAAGACCATGAATAAGGGAGCTCTGTCGAACGTTCGTTAAGATTCACTTTAAGAGATCAAGGCTCATGAAAGTTTGTCGGCTTAATGCGACGTTATTTATTTTAAGTGCCTCGGCGATCAAAACAAATATTCCAGGTGGACAAAATCATTGGTTTCATATATTGCTTCTGATTTGCATAAATGGATTGTGAAAGGTGTTTCATGTAAACCAGCCGGTATGGTTTGGGACTCTTTCTCCAAACAGATTGGATCTGTTGAATCCTGATAAAATCTCCAACCAATAAACCTTTTTTCGGTCTGTTTGGATGTATATATTTCTGAAACACATTATTAAATGCGATCATAATGAATGTGTTGAACCAGCAGGACTTGCTCTGCCACACTGTTGTTTTAGTAATCCGAGCCCTAATGTTTTGGGAGTTGTTTGCTTTGAGAGATCTTTGCACAAGACGACTGCATTTTTGGCTCCATTGTAAATCTGGAAAGTCCTGAAAGAGAAGCATGATGATGTTATCAATGTTTAGTCTTCCAGAACCATGATCACGCTTGCTTGATAACAAACCAGCTCTCTGTTTTCTGTGGAAGTTTGTGGTTTAGGAAAGTGTTTTACTAATTGTACGGATATGATTACTACAGGATTAGTTGGATTCATATGTGACCCTGAACCACAAAACCAGTCTTCAGTCGCTGGGGTATATTTGTAGCAATAGCCAAAAATACATTGTGGGTCAAAATAATATTTATTTTATGCCAAAAATCATTAGAACATTAAGTAAATATCATGGTCCATGAAGATATTTTGTACATTTCCTACAGTAAATATATCAAAACTGAATTTTTGATTAGTAATATGCATTGCTAAGAACTTCATTTGGACAACTTTAAAGATGATTTTCTCAATATTTAGATTTAGTTTTGTGCACCCTCAGATTCCAGATTTTCAAATAGTTGTATCTCGGTCAAATATTATCCTATCATAACAAACCATACATCAATGGAAAGATTATTTATTCAGCTTTCCAGATAACCAGACATCTCAATTATTCCTGATTTAAACTAATACAAGTTTGTAGTCTTAATGTGAGTGATCCATCCACATTATTAACTTTCATCAATCACAATACAAATATTGGCACCATAGTTTCAGATCATATATATATATATATAATCTGTGTTTTGAATCAATTGAACTCGATGGAAATTTTCAAGATTTTTTTCCCAACTTCAGAGCATTTTGCAAACCGGTTCAACTCAAAACAATGATTTGTTATCTTACATAATTTAAGCGTCGCAAAACAAGCAGCGAAAGCAGAACAAACAAGCTGAAATGGGCTTTAGAAACTTAGAAACACATTTTGATATTAACAATGTGTTTTTTTATATTACCATCAATATCCTTGTGTAAATATTATAGATAATCAATATTGTCCAGCCCACTGTAATATCGCTTTGCTCATCCTCTGATATTTATTAATCAAGCTATATGTCCTCCCTCTGTCATGTCTGTATGTAATGTGATGTATTAGTGAGGGTCTGTGTGGTCTCTGTTGTGTGTCAGGGTTCGGGCGAGGGCGCACGTGCAAGGCCACCGGTCAGACAGAAGATGTGGACTGTGGCCTGATCATCAGCAGTATCGGCTATAAAAGCATTCCCATCGACCCCGCTGTGCCCTTTGACCCCCGAAGAGCCATCGTGCCCAATGAGATGGGAAGAGTACAGGACACAGCAGGTCAGAGGGGTGGAAAATGTGTTTTCATCCACCGGCGGGGCTCAATGCCAGAAACCTGAGGAGAAGAAACACAAATATTTATGGATGGGTTTCATTTAATTGCCTTACAAGGACAGAGGCTTTTAGTTCTAACTGATAATTGCATTTGTATGTTTTTTTGGGAGGATGTTTTGTCCCTCATGTTCAAAATTGTTATCAGCCGACCACAAAAAAAACATTTTTTGACCATTATAATTACTATAGGAAAAAGCAGTGTGCATTTATTTGACAGACTGTTGTCTGTTCTTATATTTAGCACTTATTGTAAAGTTACATTATTATTATTATTATTTTATTTTCTGCGCAGTAGTGTTGTGAGGTGGAGCTGTGTAATCAAACTCCCGTTGACCCAATCAGCCATAACGACACGCGCCGTTTTTATAGCATCAAATTACTAGCTAAAATCAAACTTATCACAAAAACTAACTATTGAACTTATATCAGAGTGATAACAACTACCTTAAATGACCAAAACCATATTTCTGAAAATTGTATTGGAAGTGTAATACATTTTTTATTTTGACTGGAGTCCGATTCGTTTACATGTGTTTACATGTGTTCCTGTGGCTCAGTGGTAGAGCATTGCGTTAGCAGCGCAAAGGTTGTGGGTTCGATTCCCAGAGAACACACATACTGACAATACAAATGTATAGCCTGAATGCACTGTAAGTCGCTTTGGATAAAAGCGTCTGCTAAATGCATAAATGTAAATGTACATGGAGAGGGCGGGGTTTATGACCTGTACTGCAGCCAGCCACCAGGGGGCGATCAAAGAGCCCGCAGCTTCACTTTTAAAGACGTGTGAGGCACACCCGATACACACACACACTTACAATATGTAAAACATTGAAATTATTTAATTGTCCAGCTCAAAATATAAACTATTTAAAATAAAAATAATAATAAATCGGTAAAATCAGTTTATTTTAAAGTAGTGGAAAATAAAGTGCTAAAAATAAACAGATGTCAGTTAGTGGGAAACTACATTTAGTGGTCTTTTCATGGAAAAGCTGTTGTACTCGTCCAAAAACATCATTATAAGAATATCTTCTGGGATTTCTGGTTTTGAGACTCTGCCATGGGAAAAACACACATCTCATAATCTGGATCTATATTTTTTTTGGCCTAGCTGTATTAAAAAATATATCTATATAAAATGATTTGACTTTTGTCCAAGTGTGGTAACCCATACTTGGAATTTGTGCTCTGCGTGTATCCCATCCAAGTGCACACACACATCCGTGAGTAGTGAAAACACACACATCATGAACACACATCTGGAGCAGTGGGCAGTCATTTTTGCAGCGGCGCCCGGGGAGTAATTGAGGATTCAGAGCTTTGAAGATGAAAAAGAATTAACATTTCAAAAGCGTTCATTCACTCCCCCCACTATATTTGTAATTGTCTGTGTTGATGTGTGTGGCAGGTCTGTACTGCAGCGGCTGGGTCAAACGAGGACCTACCGGTGTGATTGCAACCACCATGAACGACAGTTTCGATACGGCACGCGTTCTGATTCAGGATATGGAGGCGGGCACGCTGGATCTGTCCGTCAACAAACCAGGCGCACAAGCCATCACTGCCCTTCTGCAAGCACGAGGTCAGACACGCTAGATACTAAAACTCAGAGACTGCAGAGTCCTAACTAAAGTCAAGCTAATATGTGACTGATTAAGAGCAACGTCAGCATACAAATGAGGCGTATAACAAGACTCATCACTGATGAAGGAGTGCGCCATAAGCATGCTTTATGCTTTTTATCGGTCTATAGGGTACAATAGTCCGTTTTAATTGGATTAAGTTCCTAAGTATCAAAAAATAGTATCAGTATCAGATATATATGATGGCATTGTAGTGCCAGATTACAATAATCAATTACCAAAAAATACCCGATTTTGAGGAAGGTTGGTAACATTGTAAGAAAAATCATGTTTTGTGAGGAAAAGGCTCTTGGAGATTAAAGGCATAATGTTGTGTTGAGGGTCTGAGTAATATTGCAAGAAAAATATCACAAGGCATTTATATATATATATCATAGCGTTTTTATTTTAATTTCAAACTTTTTATTATTTTTAACATGGCATTGAAATGCTGAGCAAAGGCATTTAACTAAAAACAGTGAATATATGAATGCATAAATACAAATTATAGATTGTTCATATGTAAATGTTAATGTTTTTATTAATTTAACATGGCAGTAAAATGGCCAGTGTTTACATGAATACATAAATGAATAATATTTTATTAATAATAATTAATTGAATGCATTATTGCATTAACATTGTAGATTTTTAATATTAATCTTTATTTAATATGGCACTAAAATTATTAATAAAAAAAATAATGCATTACTCGTTAATATAAATTGTAGTTGTTGTTTTTTTTACATTATTTTAATTTGTATGTTTTTGTTATTTTAGAATGGCACGTAATGTCGAGTAAAGGCATTTTTACATTAACTTAAAATAAAATGATCAAGGCTATAATTCAGCTGTTGATTATAATATACAAATTATAATTACACACCAAAGCTCAAATCCCACAGATGTTTATTGATATTTCTCTCATCCTCCAGTTTGTATGCATCTCTTTCTCTGAGCTCACTGCAATGCATTCTGGGGTTGTCTTGTATGTGAAGGATACGTGTATTTTGATCCACAGAAGTTCTTAGAAAGAAGCATTGCTATACTAGTTACTCTATCATGGAATAACTTTGACGTTGAGACATGCATCTGTGATTCATTATAATGCTGCCTGCGTTGAACGTTCACTAGGTTTTGCCAAAAGCATCATTCTGCTGGTGTTGCTCATGCATGTTTCTCTGCTGTTGCATCATTTTTATGGCTCAACGGGGGATTGTTACGTAACTGCGTTTGAACCACAGTCAGAGGAAGTTTGGAAAACTATAAAACGTATGATGACTGATTAATAAAAGCCAGGTTTTGTCATTTAAATGTTTTTGTTCCAAGACTCTAAGCTGATTCTTAAAGGGAAAAAAATATTAGAAATAATAATAAAATAGATAATTTTTTGAAGTGAAAACAAAAGTTTATCATTGTGTGTCATGTGTGTCAACAGGTGTGAGAACGGTGCTTTTTTCACAATGGGAGCAAATTAATGCAGAAGAGGAGAAAAGAGGAAAATCTCTGGGAAAACCCAGGGAAAAACTTCTGGATGTGGATGAGATGCTGAAAATAGCCTGGTCATGAGAAGAGCGTGTCTTGCTTAACTTTGTGCTGTCATAACAGGAAATCTGTTGACGTCATTTAAAAGTACACCCAACAATGATCTCGCCCACCTTAATATTCCCTCTGTGGAACATAAGATAACGTTTGGCAAAATGTTCTAGCTGCTGCTCTTAATACAATAAAAAACTACAAATAATGATTGCACATTTGGATGTTATTCACACAGAAATATCATATGACATCTGGAAATAATGCACAAATTATATTTATTTGTGTTTTCTTGTTTCATTGTATAATAAGAGCAACTGAGTGATTCTTCTAAACATCATCTTTTCATTTCCAGACAGTAAATCGAGTGGAATGATATGACGAGATAAGGCACGTTTCATATCATTTGAGAACTGGTCTTTTAAAAGAAAGCGGTGCTGGATTTTATGCTTGGTGCATTTGTTTTCCAAGTACAGATATTATCAGTAAAGAATCTTGTTAATGACTTGTTTAGCTTTTATGTCAGGACATGGACTTTCAATAATAACTAGCGTTTCTCTTAAGTGCTACTGATGTAATGTGAAGCAATGAAGTCGGACCAGTCCTTATCCAAATAGTTCATGTATGTCGCCACCTGCTGATGTATTTGTATTCGTGTTATTCATGCCAGAATAAACTTATCTTTGTGAAACAGCTTGAATCCAGACTGAAAATATTTTTACATAATAAATAATACACAAGACTTCTGTATGCGCTCCGGATGTAATTTATTACGGTGTTGTTTTATGATTTAGATTATAACACAAGTAGTTCAGACCAGACAAAAACAAGAATAATTATGGATATAACTATAGTCAGTGCTGGGTAGCACAAATTGTAAAATTGTACATAAATTGTTTTAGGTAATATAATCTCTGAAGGGGGAAACATCACATTTTCCAAAATGTTCACTATGTTTGTGATTACATTTCATTTTTGAAATCACCAAATAAATCTGACATCAACTATGTGTCATAAATATTGTTTTATTTTTCTCAAATAGCGTTATAAATCAGCCAGTGCGCATGCGCAGTCATGAGCGCACATCTCAGAACGCTGACTGCTTCTATAGCAACCTGGACTTCTAATGCAGCTGCAGTGACTTTACCGATTAGTGATTGGCTCTTTCTTTCAGAAGGCGGGGCTTCCTGCGGTTGACTTCAAATGACACATCATGTCTATTCTATCGTCTTTGTTTGTGAGCCACACTCATGTTCGTAACGGTCAAACGTGACCGGACACCTGGAAATGTAAAACACTCAGGATGGAGCCCAGCTGTGTTCTGCTGGTGGATTGTTGTCCTGTACAGAAAACATATGCAGGGCTCTCAAGTTATAGCGAAAGTTTGGAGTGAGATTAGGGGAGGAGTCACTCAAAGGGGAGGAGCAACCTAAATATTTGCAGCACCCAGGTTTTTGCGAGCAGTTCAATTTAATTGACCAGCACAAATAAAATTATAACATCTGGTAAATCTGATGAAAGACACAAATTAATTCTAATAAAATAAAAAGATTTATGCATTTAAAAATACAAATGTATCAAAAATAAAAAATGCATGTTGCCCCAAATGAGCCAACTGTGTGTACATGTACCTACTGTACACATACATTAGAATTACCGTATACTTACCCTGAGAACATATGTTTAGCTGTGTGTGTGAGTGTGTGTGTGGGGGGGGGCCATTTTATGTGGTTTATGAGGACACAAATTTGTATTATGACATCGGTTATGACATAGGTATACAAGGAGAAGGTGATTATGAGGACATTTTCAGTGTCCCCATAATTCAAAACGTTATAAATCATACAGAGTGAGTTTTTTTGAGGGAAAAAAAAGAATGCACCGTCTCCTGGTGAGGGCTCTAAGTTTAGGTGTAGGGTAGGTGTAGGCAATAGCACAACAGCTTGTACAGTATAAAAACCATTACGCCTATGGAAAGTCCCGTAAACCATAAAAAACAATGGTGTGTGTGTGGTGTGTCTGTGTCTGTGTCCACTGCTCCAGGTGTGTGTGTGTGTGTGTGTGTGTGTGTGAGTATATGTGTGTGTGTGTGTGTGTGTGTGGGTGGGCATGTTTATGTGGTTTATGAGGACACCAATTTGTATAATGACATGGGTATGAATAGGTATTACAAGGAGGAGGTGATTTATGAGGACATTTTCAGTGTCCCCATAATTTAAAACGCTTTAAATCAACAGAGTGAGTTTTTTTGAGGGGAAAATAGAAATGCACCGTCTCCTGTGAGGGCTAAGTTTAGGTGTAGGGTAGGTGTAGGGCAATAGCAAATACGGTTTTGTACAGAATAAAAACCATTACGCCTATGGAAAGTCCCCGTAAACCATAAAAACCAACATGTGTGTGTGTGTGTGTGTGAGAGAGAGAGAGACAGAGAGTACACATTTCAGCCTACGTTTCTTTTTTTCAGTTGTAAATATTTGTTGCACATTCTGATGCCTGATGACAGGGGTAGAGGACTCCCACGTAAAGCACTGCCATAATAGAGAGCGTTCTATCCAGAGCCAAACCGTTCCTAGTTTTGGTTTTGTTCAAACCCACCACGGAAAACACTGCATCTGAACTCGAGTGGGGAAGCCACGGGGCTTTATATGGTAGCCCCCTACCCCTGTCGTCAAGGCATCACAATGTGCAACAAACACAACAGAAACTAAACATGTCATCCTTCTAGAACAATGTGCATTTATGTTAAAATTGTAGCATAAATTATCCAATCTTATTCTTTATTGCTAAACTGGCACCGTTTTGGAGAGAAATGGGCTCTCATTTTAACCCATATCATGGTGTGTGATAGTGAACTATGAATTTCTAATGGTGTTTGTATTTGCACTGTTCTAAACATTAATATTTTATGTGCAGCGTGCTGTCTCAGTGGCCTTACACATGCTTTTAAATCTATTTTTCAAACTTTATGATTTAAATGGGATGATTGTACTGAGAATAACTTTTATTCTGTGCTGTTTTGATGTATTTTAAAGAGTTGGCAGTCAAAAATTTAAATTAAATCTGCAATTGAATCTGCTGGATGATAGATATTCTTCATTGTTTATGACAAAAAAAGATGTGAATTACAGAATATACAAAGTTTTTTAAATGTATAAATAGCATGTGTTCAGCGTTTATTATGACGGGGCAGAATCCACAGCTCAGTACTCACTACTCATCAGTACTTTTAAATAGGCTACTCTTTTACTTTTACTCACACTACATTTTTTGGAAGGTAATGATACTTTTACTTGAGTATGTTTTTTCAGTACTCTTTCCACCATTGGTGAACACACACCCGAAGCAGTGGCTGCAGTGCTGTGGCTCACGGGGAGCAGCTGGGGGTTCGGTGCCTTGTTCAAGGGCATCTCGTCGTGGTATTGAGGGTGGAGAGAGCGCTGTACATTCACTCCCCCCACCTACAATCCCTGCCGGCCCGAGACTCACAACCTTTCGATTATGAGTCCCAAGACTCTCTAATCTTTAGGCCACGACTTCCCCATGAACTCATACTTGCTGTATGAAGTGTGCTTCACTATAAACAGACATTTATTGTCCACAAAATTTTGCTAACGCACCATTTAAAGACCGATCACAACACCGCTGATAACATTTAGTTTATTACAAACAAAAGCCGGCTGTTTCAGTTGCACAGTGAACATAACACACACGTTTAATAAATGCCATAGGTTTTCTCGGCTCCGTCTCTGTAGCGGTCCAGGTATCTGAGAGGCTGTCCGTGAGGGTATTTCTTCTGCGGTGGGTGATACACTGGAGGTCTGTCGTACTCGAACACCGGCTCTCTCATATCTGTGGAATACATATAAAGACATGAGCAACTGTGTTTGAGGGTTAAGCCAGCTTTCATGACTCCTGGCTGGTTTTGGACCTGATGTTAATATAACCGGGTCACAAACCATAAATGCTATTTTAAGAAGCGGAAACTGGATATAAATAGAACTGTAGTAACTAGATCTACAAGAAAACCTCTTGTTCATCATACAAAAGGGGAAGTTGTTCTAGCGTGTCTTGTTACTCGCCTAATAGCGTGTGAAAGGTGAGAGAGACAGACTGATCCCATTGGCTTTGGAAAAATGCGAGACCGGCTGGAGTAATTATATCCTGGTGCTTCCTGTAGAAGTCTAATGTTCGGAAAGTCCGTTCCTTCAGAGAGTAGCTGTAAATATGAGAGAAAGAATACATATGTCTGCAAATGCAAATCAGCATTTTACCAATGGCTTTGCTTTACACTGATGTTTTTAGTGCTGTGCAAGCTGAAGGGTGTTTCTGAGTAGTACCCAAAATACATTTCGAAAGCTATGCTGATGTCCAGGTCAAATTTCCCACCCCCCCCACAATTGCAAGAAATAATTATTTTTTACTTACCCAAGAAAATTTTTGCTTAAAGTTTAAGCCTATTTTTAGACTTTATATCTAATTGTAAAATGCTCTTAATGACAGTCACATTTACCCCTGATTCTCATTACTATAAGACAAATATTATTCTAATTTCTGCAAAGCTAGCACAAATATTTAAGTTTTTGTCATCTACGGTTTTTAAAAGTCTCTAATACTCATCAAGACTGAATTTGTGATAAAAACAAACGGTAAAAACAGTTGTATATACGTATTGTGAATTTTTATTGCAAATTAAAATAACTTGTTTCCTATCTGAATATATTGTAAAATTTCATTTATTTCTGTATTTTCAGCATCATTACTCCAGTCTTCAGTGTCACATGATCTTCAGAAATCATAATAATATACTGATTTGCAGCTCAAGAAACATTTCTGATTATTATCAATGTTGAAAACAGCTGTGCTTTTTAATATTCATGCAGAAACCGTAATATGCTAACATTCACATTTTTTGGGGGGGTGCGTGTTTCCTAGAAATTAATGCTTTTATTCAGCAAATATGAATTAAATTGATCAAAAGAGACAGTTAAAACATTTATTACGTTACAAAAGATTATATTTGAAATACATGCTGTTCTTTTAAACTTTCTGCTCAAATAATTCAGTTTTTTTTTTTTTTTTTTTTTTTTTTTACTTTTGACAAGTACTGTATATAACTTTTTTATTTTTAATAATAGGGTGAGAAATGACCCAGAATAGTTTAGTGTAAGTATTCTTTGGAAGACCTGATTCTGATTGCAATCAGCCGGTTCTTATCACAAACTCAAGCCCTCAGCTTCACGTCACGCTGCTGATAAACCTGTCTGGCTTTATTCTGCGATAACAACCGGCTGGATGTACGTCATCACCTACAAATTATCATGAGCTTACTATTACTGTCAAAACAGTGGCTGAAAATACTGACCATGGAGAGGACCTGAGGTCTGCGCTGAAGTCAACCGGATGTTCCTGTTTGAACAGGATGTAGATGTATCTGTGAACGCCTGTTCCTCTGGCTGGAAATGGACTGATGTAATGGCAGAGCTCCTCCCCTGACGACACAGAATTTCCCGGGATATTCCCGCTGTAATGAATTAGAAACAGATATCATCATGTACTTTGTCAAACAATTATTTGTGTCAGGTCAGGCTTTTCCAGAGTTGAGACTGAGGTTAAGATGAACATCGTGTTTTTACTGTATGTAGTTATTTACTGGCTTCAAGACAAAAGAGTCTCTATGACATTATGATCTCAGATTTTGTTCTTGTTGGAATGTGAGCTTTGCAGAACAAGATATTGATATATCATGTAGATTGATACCAGGACATATACTCACACTAGCCAGTGAAGATACTCCTGCTCACCATCCAGCAGATGTTCATCTGTTAAACACACTCAGTTTACGTCACTGTGTCACCATCATGTGGAGGAACTTCAAACAGCAGATTAATGAATGCTAACTTGACAATGCTGAAGGCCAAATGACAAAAAGCATCTACCATGCATTTGGAGTAGTGTTGTCACGATACCGGACTAAAATATCACGGCACTACTACTGAACCGATACTACGACAAAGACATAGAACAACAGGAAAAGTCATTGAACAATAGATGATCCAAAGGAAGATCATAGTTATTTGATCTATTAAAACAATAATAATCACATGCCAGTGCCACACAGGACTATGGTGAGCAACTACAGGTGTGTCGAGATCTTTGCTACATTGGTACGTTAGCTAAAAGCATAAAGCCAAATCTTATTTCATTATATAGTCAGTTTATTTCACAATAACTATTTATATTATGATATAGTCATTTTTGTTATTAATAATAAAAACACAAATGCAAGTAACAAACTAAAGGACAAATACAATAAAACAAAGACACAAATGAAATAAATAGGGCCCTATGGAATCTATTTTAATGGTTACATTAAGACGTATAAATCAAAAAGCACGTCTAATTAATTGAAATCATGAAACTTTCACAATTTAACAGCAATTTATTAAAGGTTTAACTCAAAATAATTTTTTTAGGCCCAATGAAATACATTTTAATATTCTTCTCACATTCAGTTACATTTTTCTGTAAATCTGTGTTTAACATTAATTTTCTGGATTCAATTTTAATAATCAAAATATCTAATATAATTTTTAAAGGATAATTAGATTTTATAAAGAATACATTTTTTATAGGCTATATGTTTCTTTCTTTTTGAAAGACTGTGTTGTGTATTTACAATTATCTGGTAAATATTCCTCAAATATTGATTTAATAATATTTGTATTAGTAGTACGATCATTACATTAAGTAATATATTTCTGTCAAGTTATTTTGGCGGGGTGCTGCGAAGACCTTTAAGTTTGTGTGTATATGATATATGACTATAGTTTTCTCAAAAGAAACGGTAAATGCTCATGAAGTGACCAATTATCTTCATGTAGCTCTGGAGCACAAAAGCAGTACACCGTATGGGTCGAAATTACCGATTTTTCTTTTATGCCAAAAATCATTAGGATATTAAGATCATGTTCCATTAAGATATTTTGTAAATGTACTACTGTAAATATATCAAAACTTAATTTTAGATTAGTTAAAGGCATTGCTAACTTCATTTGGACAACTTTAAAGGTGATTTTCTCAATATTTAGATGTTTTTGCACCCTCAGATTCCAGATTTTTAAGTAGTCGTATCTCAGCCAAATATTGTCCGATCCTAACAAACCATGCATCAATGGTAATCTCAATAAAAAGAAATGGACCCTTATGACTGGTTTTGTGATCCAGGGTCACATATATTGAGGCGGCAGGGACTGAAAACACTGCGAGCGTCGTCACGCGCACTTCAGTATGTGTGTAGGAAACAAAACCGCGCATCTGTGCCATTCACTAATACAGAGACATGCATAATTCATATTCAAAAAGTCTTTTGTAGCTTAATGTTCACAGACACTAGTCCTAGGCTACTTTTAATCTATTCATCCCAGTTATCTACTCGGGAAATACGGCTCTTATTAAAATGCATTCTTAAAGTACCGGTACTAGTCAAAAAATATAATATATATATATTAAAAATGATCATTTAAATAAAACTATTACATGTAATATATATGTTTTATATACAGTGGTGGTCAAAATGATTAGAACACTAGTGTTTTCACCAGCTAAAGATGGTTTTAAGTCAGTTATTTCTATATTTTGCTGTAGTGTGTCAGTAGGAAATATCAGTTTACAGAAATGAAACCATTTTTTAAAAAGATATAATAATTATAATGATAAAAATACATGTAATTTGTCTAAGATTTTTAAGATTTAATATTATTAAATGAATAAATAAATATATTCTTAAAAGTATTTGGACATACGCTTTCACACACTGTCATTGGAATATGTACTACAGATGGCATTAGATAATACAAAAATGCATATGTATTTAACGTTAATATTTGGATGTACCTGGGCTGGTTAACAACAGCGTCCAGAGAGAATTTTCTCCCGCTTCAAAACATACCCGAGGTGCTTGTGCCGCCTGAGGATTTCACACCAACAGCACAAATCAAAGTCTGTTTTCTTCATTTCAACCAGACACATTCATTACATGTTTGGAGTCCTCACCTGACTCGGTGTTAAGTGATTCCCATAATGCACTGCTGCGCTGCTGTCCTCTCCGTATGCCACACGCAGCATGACCCGCGGCACAAAATACGCCATGGGAAAGAGGTCCTTGTAGATCCCGTAGTGTTCGGCGAGCCTCTTCATGTGGTACGGTCCGTTCGTCTGCTCCCACTGTGTCTTTACTCTGTTGAGAGGAATGCGGACTGGACAATAAAACGTTAAATTAAATTACTATTGATGCCTGATGATTGATAGTATGATGTTTCTGCACCAAGTTCAGATATTCACACTTTGCATGAAGTGACAGTTTTTCATAAATGCAAAAAAAATTGAATTTAAATATACAGCAGGATAGTATTTATTTATTTACGCTGATTTTAACTTAAAAAACAAACAAAGAGAATTTGGTTGGAAAATGTGCTTTAAAATATCAACAATGCAAAACCTTTTTTTAATCAGTCTCTAATGATTTTTTTCATTTAATTCTATAAAACCTGCAACTTTGATGCATGATTAGACATTCAACAGCAATTATAAACAGTTGTTGATTTTATCTCAAGATGTACACTAGATAATAAATAATAATAAAAAGTCTTAAATGTAGTAAAATGTAGCATTTTTCATGCATGAAATGCAGCTCAACGTGCTTCACAAAATAAAATAGAAGCATAAAACAAACACTGACAATAAGATGTCACACAATAATTAATACTAATAAGCAATTTTATAACATACCCTTAAACCCTACAGTAACTGTGTGAAGATCATAATTCCTCATTCTGCTTTTGCTGAAGCTGCTCATGATGTTCACTGAAGCACTTACGTGTTCGTAGTCGATCGTCTCTTTCCATCTCCGGGTTCTTTTTGTTCTCCAGCATCACCTTCTTCCTCTCCTTCAGCTCTGTCTTCCTGGAGGGCCACTGATACGGGAGCCCGATGTTGACCGGCTCAACGGCTGTCCACAAAACCAATCAACACTGATAGTGTAGCTCTTGTGAATGTCAGCTCTGGATGAGTGTGTATTCATGATGACTTACCTTCTTTCTGCTCCTCCTCTCTGTATTTCCTATAGGTCTTCCACCAAACATCTTTCCGGTCGGCCTCCTCCGCCGCGCTCACGTAGCGAGTGTAGCTGCGATATTTCTCCTGAGAGTCCAGTGGAGTCCATTCAATGTCCTCGTTGGGCATCAGACCCTGAGGGGGGGACTGGTGACCAAGAACAGCTACAAAAGAGGATTTATTATTAGTATAAACAACAATAATAATGTAAATGTAATAATCATACAATTTTATAATAACAAGAATAAGACTAAAATGATGATAATGTTTAACAAATAATTATAAACAACATTATAATATCAAATAATAATTAAAACTTAAACGACAGTAATGCAAATGATAAAAAAATTGTATAAAAAATATAAAATAAAATATGAAAATATTATGATATTGCTTTAATATAAAAATAACAAAATTATTATACATTTGTAAAACAAATAATAACAAACAACAATAAAATAATAATAATATTGTAATATATATTTAATTATAATAAAACATTAAACTAATATTTAATATAATTATAAAACAAAACGTTATAAAAATGTTGTATAAATGTAATATTAATAGTAATTGCTTTAATATAAATAATTACAATTAACAAACGTAATAATTAGTATACTGTTGTAATGCGTGTATGCTGTTGTAATAAATGTAATAAAAACAATAATGAAAATAACAATAAATATTGTTATAATATGAATATAATAATAAAACAACAATAAATACATATTTATAATGCTGTAATATAAGAAAAATAAATATTTAAATGCCGTAATATCTAAATGTAATAAATAACCTTCATTTAGAGCATGTCTAAGTCAAGCAGTGACTAACATTGCTTCAGAAATACACGAAAAATAGATAAAGGACAGAAAGTATAGAATTAAAATACAGAATAATAAACAAATTATAAAATTATGGATCATAATAACTAGAATAAGTAGACAGATAAATTCATTAAGTATATAAAGGTCATTCACACCAGAAGTCGCGCACACACGCACGCACGCATTCACAGCAGCGGCTCTACCGATTATTAAACTTATTAATACCCGCACATTCACACAGATAACGTCCGGCAGCGCTCACCGGTGAACCGAAGACCCCTCGCGTGACGCTTCAGCCCCGCATCTACCGCCGCCCGCAGCAGAACACACGCCGTGCCGCGCAGCGCCATGATGAACCGCTCTGACGCCGCGAGAGAGACGTCAATACACAAGACACGTGACGTATCGTGCGTACACGTCATCGCGTCTGTGCGTTCTTGCGTATGGAAGGCGACGAGATCCGCCTGTGAGAAATCCAGAGCGCGCAGATTTCGGGGTTAATTCACGTTTCTACACATCTGATGAGTAAACATTCATGTGAGTTTTACAAAAATGAGTTAGTCGATTAATAATGTTCTGCTTTCATTTTAAATATAGATGTTGTTTAGTGGTGATATGTGTGGTCAGGTGGAGTTTGTTTATTTACTGTCTCGAGCAAATCTACAGCAAATGAATTCACCGAGAATTGCTAATGACTATAATTCATCAGACAAATTATTTAGTTCGGTTTATAGATTATAGATCGTTATACTTGAACAACATGAACACTTATTTGATGCTGAAATCTATATCTCTGCTGTGTGTGTGTGTGTGTGTGTGTGTGTGTGTGTGTGTGTGTGGTGTGTGTGTGTGTGTGTGTGTGTGTGTGTGTGTGTGTGTGTGTGTCTGTCTGTGTGTGTGCCTGTGTCTGTCTGTCTGCCTGCCTGCTGTCTGCCTGCCTGCTGTGCTGTCTGCCTGTCTGTCCTGTCTGTCTGTCTGTTCTGCTGTGCCTGTGTGTGTGTGTGTGTGTGTGTGTGTGTGTGTGTGTGTGTGTGTGTGTGTGTGTGCTGTCTGTCTGTGCCTGCTGTCTGTCTGCCTGTCCTGTGTGTGTGTTGTCTGCTGTGTGTGTGTGTGTGTGTGTGTGTGTGTGTGTGTGTGTGTGTGTGTGTGTGTGTGTGTGTGTGTGTGTGTGTGTGTGTGTCTGTCTGTCTGTCTGTCTGTCTGTCTGTCTGTCTGTCTACTGTATGTGTCTTTCTGTGACAACATGCCCCAATAGAGGTTTACTGCTGTCTTTGACAATGACATTAATGCTGTTGCTTCATTTATTTTATACTTTCAGGTTTCCAGATTGATGATGGATGATCATGTGCAGTGCACGATCTGCTTGGATACATTTCAGTTCCCTGTGACAATCCCATGCGGTCACACCTTCTGCAAGGCCTGCATCTCCAAATTCTGGGATGGGAAGGACAAAGACTTCCTCTGTCCCTTTTGTAAAACAGCCTTTGACTCAAGGCCTGAGCTGAATCGCAACGTGTCTCTGTCGATGTTAACGGAGATCAGCACACAGAGTCCAGTTAAGACAGATGTGAGCGCAGGAGCCTCCGTCCACACGGATCCGGAGCCAGAGCAGATCTGTGAGCGGCACCAGAAGCCTCTGGTCATCTACTGCAGGAACGACAGCATGTGTGTTTGCTATGAGTGCTTTTTCAACGAGTGCAAGGGCCATGATACAATTTTGCTGGTAGAAGAACGGAAGAATAGAGAGGTAATATTTTATGACATACAAATACTGTATATTATTATTAATATCATATATTTTTGCATTACAGTAATGAGAATTTGAGGTGAAAATTATTCTCAATTATTACTAATAATTTCCAGTAATGGCAATAATGTCACAATGCTATATTTTCTTTATGCTAAATATTTTTTTCTTTAATTTTAGAGTGAAATATATCAACAGATTTTGTGAGGTTCAACCTGTATATGTCTTAGCTGACTTTTTAGAATTTGTAGGAAATGTATTTATTATTTTTTTTATATAAAAATGTTTCTGTGCAGGCAGAATTGAAGAAAAAGAGTGCAGAATTCAAAAAACACCAGGAAAGCACCGAGATAAACCGCCTGGAGCTCATGGAGAACATGGAGAAAGCAAAGGCAAGACATCTGCCTTCATTACCCTATTCATTTATCAAAACATGAATATATGTCATACATATCCAAACACATATGACATTACAGTGACACTTTAAAATAAGGTTCCATTTTTACAATAAGTAAAATACATTAGTAAACATGAACTAAAAAAAACTTTATTAGATTTCATTTTTTATTTAGTGTTATTATTGGATGTATTAGAATTTATTAATGTTAATGTAATTTGCTAATACATTATTAAAATCAAACGTTGTATCTGTTAATATTATTTAATGGACCTGACATGAGCAATATATAATACACATTACAACAATAATAATAACTTTTTGTTGAGAAAATACCCACAAATCTACACAGACTGAATCATCCATTAATACACCGCCTCGCCTCAATCCCAAAGTCTTAAGTATTTGCTTATTTAATCCAGACGGCGACTTGTTTTGCCCAGGCAGTGTATATTATGGAATACATTTACATTCATGCATTTAGCAGATGCTTTTATCCAAAGCGACTTACCGTGCATTCAGGCTATACATTGTTTTATCAGTATGTGTGTTCCCTGGGAATCGAACCCACAACCGTTTGCGCTGCTAACGCAATGCTCTACCACTGAGCCACAGGAACACAGTCTTTGAAGGATGTATGTTAGAAAGTATCACTGCTCATGGCATGTTGTTCTCCCTCTGCTCGGTCAGGTATCACTACAGCAGACGTCTCAGTGGGTGAACACCAAGTTCTCTCAGCTGATAAAGGTGCTGACAGAGAAACAGGAAGTGACAGAGCTTTTTCTGGAACAGCAGCAGGAAGTGACACTGCAGCAGGCTCAGGAGAGGCTGGCTGTTCTGGAGGAGAGAGCGGCACAGTTCGTAGCCCTTCAGGAGGAGATCAGCAGCATGTGTTCCCGCCCTACCTGCCAGCTCATCAAGGTCTCGTTTCATTTGATTTCATAATGCAAGTGTTTTATTATAGTGCTGTTGTTTTATTTTAATTACATTTAATTAAATGCTATTTATTTATTAATGTTGAGAAATGTGCATCACAAAAACGTTGCCCTATTGTCTGTTTAAATAAATTATTTTAACATGAATTCATATTATTATATAGAAAAAATGCTTGTTTTCAACTTTTCTGTTGATGCTACTTGCATTGTTTACATTGTTTTAGTGGGGCAAATATTATAGTTTATTGTCTATATTTGTCGAATTATATGAATGTATAATCATATTAATGTTGATATGATTGTTAATGTTGTCACTGATGTGAATAGGGTAATGTTGGTCTAATGTTTGTGTGCTGATGCAGGACTCCAGGTTCATTGAGGTCCCACGCTTCAGTGCCGTTCCTGTGGATGTGCATGTGAGTGTACAGGAGAAGCTGACGCCCGTCACAGACGCCCTGTCCCGCGTGTCTAAGCTGGTGTGTGAGGATCTGGAGAGAGCCGTTCAGGTGTCTGCAGGACAGGATAAAGAGGGTGAGGAACGTTCACGGTCTGATGCTCAATGCACAGAAACATGGCTTTCTGAAATCCCCAGTTTCAGTCTGATTAGCTGCTGCTTTGTAATTCCCATGAGTCAGGGCACAGGCATTTTGCTTATCAGTCAGCCAGTAAACAAAGATCACGTGTTTGCTTGCAAGGTGCTGGATTGATACAAAATGAGTGCTTTAGGTAAAAGCAATTACTGGATTTAGTCAGATTTGTGGCATCAAATCTTTTCGGTGAGATGATATGTGCTTATTTTCTAACAGACGTTAGTTGTACTCCCATTTAAAAAAAAAAAAAAGTTTTCTGTGCAACTATTACTTCAATATTTCTCCACAGCAGTCTATATATTTTTTTTTTTTTTGTAATTGTAAAATTCATAATAAAAAACATACCAATCTAGGATGGGCCAAAAATAATATATTTCACAAAATCCACTGTTTAATGAAAGATTAGTGATTAAAAAAAAAATAATGGTCCTTATGTCAATTATCAAAAGTAATAGAATTGTAGACCTATCACAGATTTGATGAACTTAAATGTATTTCTTTAAATAAACAGTCATTAATGAAAGGGCAAGTTTATTTATACAGCACATTTCATGCACAGTGGTAATTCAAAGTGCTTTACATAAAAGGAAGTAAAAAAATCATCACAACAATAAAAACAAGGAATAAAAAATGAATTTAAGAATAGAAAATGATTATACAGTGCAGTCAGCTGAGACGTAGCACAGCGCTAATTCAGTTTGGAGTCTGGATTTAAATCTGGCTAATGTTTCAGCACATCTGATCTCTTCTGGAAGCTGTTCATAATAGCTAAAAGCGGACTCTCCTTGTTTTGTGTGAACCCTTGGTTAACGGACTCGATCCTAATGATCTGAGGGGTCTGTTCCTTGGTGTTTCTAACTGACTCGATCCATGATCTGAGGGGTCTGTTAGGTTTATATTCAGTGAGCATATCTGTAATGTATTTAGGTCCTAGGCCATCGAGTGATTTATAAACGAGTACTGTAAAATCAATCCTAGTTGAACTGGAAGCCAGTGTAAGGACCTGAGGACTGGTGTGAGATGCTCAGATGTTCTGGTTCTGGTCCGTATCCTTGCAGCAGTGTTCTGGATGAGCTGCAGCGGTCTAACGCTCTTCTTTGGATGGAGATTATTATAATAATCCACCCTGCTGGTGATAAAGAGATGAACAAGTTTCTCCAAACAAAACTTCTAATTCTTGCAATGCTTGGAGATGTTGCAAAATGCTTATTAATGTTGCAATAAAACTATAAATAATAATTAAATTACGTTTAAAACAAAGTTTTAAGATTTTAAAACAGATTTGATGATTTTATCTATTTTTGTCTAAAAATACAGTTTTATTCATGTCTGTTCAGCAAATTTCTGACATAAGCAAAAAACTATATCACAGTATGTATGTATTTTTTTTGGTCAATAACAATATCAGCATATATACGCCTATATTGAAAAAGCGATGATGAAAATTATTGAAAAAATAATGGTCCTTGTGACAATTTTCAAAGTAATTTTTAATAAATGTGTTTATATATAAAATATTTATCAATGTTTACTTTATTTATTTGAATATAAATTACAATTTAATATATTAAATGTATTTATATTGTATTTAACCAGTCATAATCATTGCAATGAAACAGTTTAAATACTCTTATATATTTTTTTTTGTTAAATACGGTTTTATCTATGTCTGTTCAGGACAGTTTTTTTCTGTCTTTCTCGTAGGCTCTCCTCAAGATAAGAGGCCAATTCTGGCTGTAGTTCCCAGTCCTGCAACACCATCATATCCAGCCGAGAAGGAGGGACTGAACGCATGTACGCTCATATCACATCATCACATGATAGCACAGTTCTTTATTATTCTCAGTCTCATATGTTATTGTTCTCTTCATCCAGACCACTGCAACCTGACCTTCGACCCTCGCACTGCCAACGCTCACTTACGGCTCTCCCAGAGCAACAGGAGGGCGGAGCATATGATCTCCGGGCCCCGCCCCGTCTCGGCCGACGAGTCCCGCTTCGACTACACCTGGCAGGTGTTGTGTTTCCAGAGCTTCACTCACGGCCAGCACTACTGGGAGCTGGAGGTGTCCAAACCGTGGGCCTACGTGGGCGTGACGTACCCAGACATCCCGCGCAAGGAGAAGGGCAAGCGCTGCATGGTGGGGATGAACGAGCTGTCCTGGAGCCTGCAGCTGGACGAGCGGCAGCTGAGCGCGTGGCACGCCGGCTGCAAGGAGTCCGTCGCCGGTCAGCTGCAGATGAACGCTCAGCCGCTGCGCATCGGGATGCTGCTGGACTATGAGGCCGGGACGCTGACGTACTACGGCGAGGGACAGGTGCGGCTGCACGCCTTCCACTGCGCCTTTACACAAGCGCTGCTCCCGGCCTGCTGGATCGGGGAGGGCGTCACCGTTACGCTCTGTGAACCGTGAGCATGAACTTATTTGATCCTGGGGAAATAGATGCATCCCTACCATAGCTGAACCTGAGACACGTGGCCTTCCTTCGCCATCATTTACTCCTGGTGTTTCTGAGCGGTGGTGAGAATCGACAAGCTCAGGATTCAGTCTGGGATGGTTCGGGTTGATCTGTGGAGAATTGCGTAAGGGCCGAAATATACTTAACACAAGTACATGAATGCAGATGCTCATATATGTGACCACAAAACCAGTCATAAGGGTCAATTATGTGACAATTGAGATTTATAATAAATAAGCTTTCCATTGATGTAAAATGGTTTGTTATGATAGAACAATATTTGAAAATCTGGAATCTGAGGGTGCAAAAAAATTCTAAATATTGAGAAAATTGCCTTTAAAGTTGTCCAAATGAAGTTCTTAGCAATGCATATTACTAATAAAAAAATACATTTTGATATATTTACAGTAGGAAATTTACAAAATATCTTCATGGAACATGATCTTTACTTAATATCCTAATGATTTTTGGCATAAAAGGAAAATGGATAACTTTGATTCATACAATGTATTGTTAGCTATTGCTACAAATATTCCCCAGCGACTTAAGACTGGCTTTGTGCTCCGGGGTCACATATATGTGTGTCTTAAAATAATGTTTTAAAAGAAGTCTCTAATGATTAAAAATAGGAAATATTGTGACAATTTAAAATCAATTATTTCTAAATATATTTCATCTATTCTCGGGTGACCTCCCGCTAACATTGTAATGTTGAATATGATTTTTGCGCATCAGGGAGCCGCTATCAATATGCGGAGTATTAAATCACTTTGGATGCAGCTGGTGTTGGATGCAGGGTTGCCAAATCCAAATTTTGCACGGAATTGGGCTGATTTTAAACTGTTGTGCAGGCCGCGGCAGGTTGATTTTCTCCGGTGGGTTAAAGATTTGAAATATTGCATAAATTACATTTGACTGAAATGCTTTTATTGAAATATTTAGCATTCTACCTATGATAAAACTGTGTAGATGTTAAGTTTTATGAAGGACGGCCACTGGTAGGAAGCCTTTTAGCTGTGTTTTTGATCAATCTGCATAACGGTGACTGTAAAATATGTAATTTTGGATATGGAAATTACATATTTGAGTTTTGATATTTGGGATATGGTCATTTTGCTACTTTGGGGGCTACTTTAATCCCCTCAAACCCAACAACTCCCAACCCTAATATATTCATATAAATCTGTATATTAGAATAATTTCTGAAGATCATGTGACACTGAAGACTGACGTAATTATGCTTAAAATTCAGCTTTGATCACAGAAATAAATGGCATTTTCTAAATAATTCCTACAGAAAAATTGTATCAAACAAGTGCAGCCTTGGTCAGCATAAGAGACTTCTTCAATAATAATTATTCCAAAACACATATTTATAGAACATCTGTGTTTGTGTTCTTCATTAAGTGTGTTTCTGGCCTAAATCTTTACTTGTGGCCAAATTCTGGCAGGTTACGTGAACAGTTATGATGTTTTGACGAGTTTGCATCTAGGGCCAGTTGTGCACTTTGTTTTTATGTTGTGTTCGAGAGATCGAAGTTATTTTTAGCTGTATCCACTCCTAGTATATGACTCCCATTTGTAGTTTTTAAATATTCAGAATCAGATCTGTTCGCCTGCAGTTTCGAAGGACAAACGTGTATTTTGTGTTCATTTCCGTCTTCTGATTTTCTGTGCTGTAGGATTATCGTAACAGTGAATTGTATTTGTACGCATTTCTACTGTATCAGATTTAGTAGTATTTTTACAGAATTTAACTACATCACGGAGGATTATGTCCTTCAAATGTATCTTTTAACACTTCTGATATTGACAAATGTGAATATGAGATTAAATTTCATACTGTAATACTCTAATCTAGTCATAGGCTTTGTTCAGAATAGCATATTTCACGTTATGTACCATAGGCCTGCAAATTTGGTCCAATAGTCCAGTCAAAAAGGAGATACTAAAAACAATCAAAGCTTATAATGCTCCCAGTTCATTTATCATTTTTGAAGTGGAATATTGAGCATGTTGCATTGTGGGATGTAGTGTTTTTTATTATCTCAGTGTGCTCTATGTGCACTTAATGTCAGGCGGTTTCCACCTCGGAATAAAAAAATAAAGGTAGTACTGAATTTTTATCTCACAATCGGTTTATTTCTCATAATTCAGAAGAAAAGTCAGAATTGTGAGATAAAAACTCACAACTGCAAGAAATAAAGATTGTGAGATAAAATTGCAACAATAACCTTTTTTGATTCCTTGTTTTTTTTCTGAATTGCGAGAAACAGTATTTAGTAAACAGTTAGCATTGTGCGATAAATATTCACAATTACCTTTTTATTTTTTATTCCGTAGTATGCGCGTCCATAGCACTTTATAGCACACTGTGCACAGAATAAGTAATGCATACTGCAGATATAATATTAATATGCTATTCTGAACATAGCCTTTCTATAAAGAGCCATTGAAAGTTTGAACACTGTGCGTTATAGCTGAATATGGGATCATAATTATATGAAATCCTTCCTTTTAAAGCATACTCGAGGTCTGAGCTCACTTTGAGCTGACTTTATGCTAGTAAAAGGTAGAATTGTCCTTAATATTGGGAGATTGTTTGAATAAATTTGAAAAACATTTAATTTGCACAAGCCTTCAGGGCTGGATGAGTAAAGGGGAACCTGGAAAAGCACATCCTTTGAGAATATTGACGTTATTTTAAATCTCCTGAGAGACTTTGTCAGATGAATGTGAACTCTTGTTATTTGTCTGCTTTTGAAACCCTGGTCATCATGTACGTGCATAATGAACACAATATTTCCATAAATGAAATGCATCGTTCCACTTGTACAGGTTTACTTTAATAAAATACACTTTAAATAACACAATACAGTCAAGACCATGCATAACTGATTAAATGTATAATTAAATAAATCAACAAACTCTGTCCAGGAGACTGAAGGTGCATGTAGGGTTAAAGTGCATCTTTAGTCTAACTGATGCATGCTACAGAGATGCCAAGACTAGTACACACTGCTGCAGAACACGTCTGAAACGAGCTTCATCAGATATACATCATGTAGTGTTTGTGACGGTGATTTCAGACAATGCCCAGCTGATTTGATTTCTTGGTTTTTGCTCCGGCAATGAAAATGATTGCAAAAGAAGCCAAAGTGGAATCAACAGCAAACTAACAGCCCATCCAATCAGAATCAAGAACCAGAACTGATGTATAAAATAGACTTGTAGCATGTAAAGGTTTTAGTTAGAGGAATAGTTCACCGAAAAATAAACAAAAATGCTGAAAAATTACTCCATCAAAGATGTAGATGAGTTTGTTTCTTCATCAGATTTGGAGAAATGTATCATTCCATCACTTGCTCAGCAATGGACCCTCTGCAGTGAATGGGTGCCGTCAGAATGAGAGTCCAAACAGCTGATAAAAACATCACAATAATCCACACCACTCCAGTCCATCAGTTAACGCATTAACAAATACATCTTAAAGACGTTTCTAACTTCAAAACTTTGCTTCATGCTTAAATCCCGCTTCCTGCTAGTCCTCTCTAAAATATTGCTTTCTAGAGTGAAAGTCATTGTGTCTGAATCAGGAGAGAAATATGTACAGATCAAGCACCGTTTACAAGCCAAAACAGCTTGCTATGGATTTTGATGTGAGAGACAACAGGGGAAGGACTTCTTCACTGGAGGAAGTGTTAGTTATAGATTTTGACCAGAAGTAACATGGATTTGTTTCTTACAAACACACAGCTTTTCTCTTCACAAGATGTTAACTGATGGACTGGAGTGGTGTGGATTATTGTGATGTTTTTATCAGCTATTTGGACTCTCATTCTGACGGCACCCATTCACTGCAGAGCATCCATTGGTGAGCAAGTGATGTAATGCTACATTTCTCTAAATCTGATGAATAAACAAACTCATCTACATGTTTGATGGCCTGAGTAAATTTTCAGCAATTTTTTATTTTCCGCTATATCTTTAAGAGATGCATTTGACGGAATGTGCCGTAAAGGGCGTTCACATTTGATTTGCAGCATCTAGGCATCCGGAAGTCTTTTCTTTTCAAAGAGATTTAAGCGACTGCTTGAGTGCTGAGACCAACAACCAACGATCTTCCATCGAATAACGCTGGATGCAGCAGTCGAGAATGAACAACGACAGGAAGCGCTGTTAATGTGAACGCCACAGTGTTTTTGGGCCTTAACTCTTGTGCAACTAGCAAAATACTTCAAACCTCAAAATCATTCATAAATGTCTCCTAAATATACTAATTTTCAAATTTGGAAAGGCTCAATCTGTTGGTTAGAAAGCTAACAGTCGGTCCCTCTCATTCACCAGCTGGGAATTCATTAAAGTTGTTTTATTCATGTGTCTCTCTCGTCACTCTATATGGGGCAGGTCATGTTAATGCAGAGCACTGCGCCCCCTGCTGGAGCCCTCATGGGGCATTTAACTGGAGACGGTGAGGGGAAGAGAGGGTGAGATGAGGGGAAGAGAGGAGAGGGTGAGATGAGGGGAAGAGAGGGTGAGATGAGGGGAAGAGAGGA
This sequence comes from Ptychobarbus kaznakovi, assembly GCA_027422405.1. NCBI lineage: Eukaryota > Metazoa > Chordata > Actinopteri > Cypriniformes > Cyprinidae > Ptychobarbus > Ptychobarbus kaznakovi. The sequence continues at coordinate 23,742,908 of CM049808.1, read as the reverse complement.
TGAGATGAGGGGAAGAGAGGAAGAGAGGATGAGATGAGGGGAAGAGAGAGGATGAGATGAGGGGAAGAGAGGATGAGATGGGAAGAGAGGATGAGATGAGGAGGAAGAGAGGATGAGATGAGGGGGAAGAGAGGATAGGATGAAGGGGGATGAGATGAGGAAGAGAGGATGAGATGAGATGAGGGAAGAGAGAGATAGGGATGAGATGAGGGAAGAGAGGGTGAGATGAGGGGAAGAGAGGATGAGATGAGGGGAAGAGAGGGTGAGATGAGGGGAAGAGAGGATGAGATGAGGGGAAGAGAGAGGATGAGATGAGGGAAGAGAGGAGAGGATGAGATGAGGGGAAGAGAGGATGAGGATGAGATGAGGGGAAGAGAGGATGAGATGAGATGAGGGGAAGAGAGGATGAGATGAGGGGAAGAGAGGATGAGATGAGGGGAAGAGAGGATAGGATGAGATGAGGGGAAGAGAGGATGAGATGATGAGGGGAAGAGAGGATAGGATGAGATGAGGGGAAGAGAGGATGAGATGAGGGGAAGAGAGGATGAGATGAGGGGAAGAGAGGATGAGATGAGGGGAAGAGAGGATGAGATGAGGGGAAGAGAGGATGAGATGAGGGGAAGAGAGGAGAGGAGAGGATGAGATGAGGGGAAGAGAGGATGAGATGAGGGGAAGAGAGGGTGAGATGAGGGGAAGAGAGGATGAGATGAGGGGAAGAGAGGATGAGATGAGCGAGAGGAGAGGGTGAGATGAGGGGAAGAGAGGATGAGATGAGGAAGAGAGGATGAGATGAGGGGAAGAGAGGATGAGATGAGGGGAAGAGAGGATGAGATGAGGGGAAGAGAGGATGAGATGAAGGGAAGAGAGGGAGAGGAGAGGATGTGCGCTCGCTGCAGACACGTCTACTGGTTCTTCTTGTCTTCAGTTGGGGAGTAGGGTGGAGGCTTGTCCTTCAGAATAAAAACAAACAATATTCTCAAGTTATTACCCAAGTTACTTTCTTTGGGGGGGCTTTGATGAAACTCTACAGGTTGGACCTGGTTGTATAGACTTTAATATGTTTAACTAGGTCGCATAATCTTTACTATGCATGAACTTGGTAAATAGGCTGGACTTGGTTATATAACAGGATATACTTGGTTAACAGTTTGGATCTGGTCATACATTAAGTTTGTTAGTATTTGAACCGACTTTGACTTTAACAAGCATATGGACTTCAGTTAGCTACACATGAACTTTGTCATAAATTAACTTGGTTAACAGGTCGAACCGGATTATTATTGGGAATTTGTTACCAGGATAGACTTGTTTAACAGGTTGAACATGGTTATATTTGGACTTAGTTAACAGGATACACTTGGTTAACAAGTTTGACCAGTTTATATATAGATTTAACATGTTATATTTGGACTTTAACCAGTTTAAATGAGCTACACATTAATTTTGTTGTATGTGAATTGGGTTAACAGGTTAAACCTGGTTTTATTTGGAATTTAAGACTATTAACTTGGTTCCATTATAGACTTGGTTAACAGGTTGGACCAGGTTATATGAAGTTAACACACCTCGGGCAGGTAGACCCGTGTCGAAGCAAACGTAGTCGTGCTGGAACTGGCTGCAGCTTCAGCTGCTTTTGCTTCGGCTAGAACAACACATACAGTCAGTTTATATAACACGTCTGTCAGAGTTAACCAGTAAAACATCTAGTGACATCTTGAGCTCTAAAACTCATACCTGCGGGGTTTCTGGGCAGGTCTGGGTCCGGAGCAGCGTGGCTCATCGGAGCTGTATACGGTGGAGGAGGCATGTAGGCTGCTGGTCCATCAAAGCCAGGAGGGTTGGGGTAAAATGCACCTAGAGGACGCAATGAACAGCAGTTCAGAGTTTGAATACAAGTTTAAATGTTTGCTCAGCACTGTTTAGCAGTGAACCTGACCCGGAGGAGGAGGTCCAGGGTAGGCGTATCCAGGCGGAGGAGGTGCGGCCGAATACATGCCGTTAGCAGGAGGAGGTGGAGGGTAACCGTACGCACCGTTTGCCATGTAAGGACAGCCGTAATTTACAGTCACCGGTTGCCCTCTGGATGCTGAAATGATAGAGAGAGACTGAAGGTAATGCTTCCACATCAAATTTGTTTTAATATCAAAACAAATGATATTACTTTTAAAACCGATTGAGCACAAACGTACCCTGTGCTGCCACCTGTAGCATGCTCTGTCCAAACTCAATCGCTCCTCCGGCAGCAAAAATCAACTTGTAGCTTGCAGAACCTTCCCAGCCACCTGGAGCAGTGATGGAAACATGCGTTAGTATACTTTAGTTCCTCGAGTACATTGTCTCGTCCCTTTTTTAAGTTCACATTGCACTGAACGTGGACTCTTCATATACTTTCTTCCAAGCACCAAGGGCCTCGTGTAGAAACGTTACGCACAGAAAGGGCATAGAAATGTGCGTACGCTGTTTTCCAACCACATGTCTGGATTTATAAAAATGAACTTGGTGTAAATATGTGCACACTGTACGGATGCTCTTGACTGTACGTATGCACTCTTTTTCCTGGAGTAATGAAGTACACAATGATTTCAAACTCTTCATATCGATATACACATTCACATTAAATATTCCACTCTCATCATGAATAAGCACTGAAAAGACGTAAAGTCATTACACAGAAGTTATATCAATTTAGACATATTTGTAGTTGATGCGCTTAATCACTTTTCCTGTGGCATGCAATGTTTTAATGACAGCGATGAGTGCTCTAATAATTCATATATTTAAAATAAACTGGTGCAAATCTCATGTTATGAGAATTGTTTTAGCGAGAACAATGATCAACGGTCCATTGTCCGGTTTGAATAATACTACTGTACAACCTGCACAGAGGTGCTGATGTCGTGTGAAGGCATCTACACAACATTATGAACAATACCACTGTATATGAAGGATAAAACTTGTTTCCTTTTTAAAATACTTTGTCAGTGATGCGTGAGTCAGACAGTTGTATTTACACTGCAATAAATGGCTTACCGGTTTCCACTAAAAATAGCTAAAAGATGTTCACCTTTTCAGCAAAACTACATACATTTAATTTGATTTGAGTTGTTTAAAACAATTGAAATAATATTTGGTCAGTGGAAAGAATGAGGTCAAGTATATTCTAAAATAGGCTATTCATCTGAGAACTAAACAGTTTTGTTTTTATGGATATTTTGATATATTCTAAAACATTCTGGATGATTTTGGCAATAAAAACGTATGTGGCACAAATGGCATTTAGTCCGTATCTCATATTTCCTTAACGTCTTGTACCTTTGATGGTGTTAAACACGTGTCACGTGCATGGGAATATGCATGGAAATGATAAGCAGATGAGGTTATGCATCATAAAACGAGGCGCTGTAAGCTCCATACATGGTGATTTCTGGGAGGAGTCGGGATGGAGATGCACGTACACACAATCTTCCCCTGGCTGGGATTTATAAAGGGATTTTACCGCAGGTACGCATGCTTTTATAAATCTGAAAACTTTTGTGCGTACTCAAAATCTATCTTTTGTGCGTACGTACACTTTTAGGATGAAATCTACGGAGAGTTTTATACATGAGGTCCAAGATCATTCAAATGAAGATCCGAGGAGGGTCCTGAGTACTTTTATTTATTCGAAGTAATACAAGATCGAACACCATTAATATTGTGCTTTTTAACATGAATGTATAATATTATACATAGTATGTATTATTATATTAATTCATTGAATAATATACATTACAAAAAGTGTCTTTTTACGTCAATATAGTTTTTTATCTATTAAAGAATTAGTGAGCAGACACAATAATAATTTTCAATATTTTGACTATTTAATGTGGTTCGGGGCCAGTGTTATTTTAGCATTATTTATACCTTAATAATTAATATATTTAGAAACAAATCTAAACATATCGATATTTTCTAATACTTTAATTGACAATAACGATTTGAACAGCAAGGTTAGGGCAGTGGTTTTGGTTTATTCCCTCATCTCTCCTCACAGAATTCAGGTTCGGTCGGTGTTTTACCTCCAGGCTCGGCGCTGATCGTGCCCTTGATGTAGTTGGCACCAAGTACTGGCTGTTTGACCTCACAGCCCTTCATAAGATAAAACGGCATCATGAAAGACTGCAGAGGGTCCTTCCCTTTAGTCAAGAAGATCACCTAAAGATCATAAGCAGCAAATAATGAACACATTCATTTACTGAGGTTATTTACAAACCACTGACCAATCAGGACACAGACAAGGCCAAGACCACATTATACATCTGTTTAAAGATCAATCACTACATTTATTATGTAATTGTTTCCTCGCTCGGTCCTTATCCTCATTATAAATCTAACTCCTCTCTTGTATTACGCACCCTGTAAGGTGTCAGGTAGATGCTTCCCTTCTTGCTTTTCCTGAAGGCGTCTGGCAAGTGCTCTGCGTCACTGAACACCAGCTCCACGTTCTCATATGACATCAAGACACTGGAGGAGAACAGATTCGGTTTATTACAGTCCGCACATTCATAAGGAACAAAGCTGGCTTTGAGCACAGACTTTTGTTTATAGTTTTGAAGAGTACCAGTGTCAAAGAAAGCATTTTTCTGAGAAAATTGAATGAAATAGAATAGTTCATGAAAATTATTATTATGTCTGCTCACTAATTCTTTAATAGATAAAAAACTATATTGACGTAAAAAGACACTTTTTGTAATGTATATTATTCAATGAATTAATATAATAATACATACTATGTATAATATAATATATAATACTATTATGCATTCATGTTAAAAAAACACAATATTAATGGTATAATAATATCATATTGTAAGAAATAAAATGTATAATAATAATAATACATTAAAAAATAATACATTTTATTTCTTACAATATTATATTATTAAACATAATAATTAATAGTTTAATAATTAAAATATTATTCATATTTTATTAGTGTTCTATTTGCCTATAATGTTAAAATAATTCATAATATATAAATAACATGAAAAATGTAAGGAATTAAAAAACTAAATATAATAATGATAATAATAAGCAAAATATTTAACATTACATAAATAATAATAATAATAATACTTATTGTACTTATAAGATTTATAATAATAGTAGTAATAAAATACATAAAAATATTAATGATTATAAATAAAAAGTCAATATAATAATAATATAATAACAGTAATAATATAAAAACACAATACAAATAAATGAAATAATATTTTTTTGTATTTTTGTTGCTGTGGACTATTATTGTGTGAATAATATAGCCTAGTAAATGTACTACCAAGATTTATTTAAGTGTTAATGAAGGTAATGTAATGTAAGATGCAAAAAAAGTAAAAAAACGTAAATAAATAGACCGTATCAGATGGTATCAAATCTATTTGTGTATATGATTATTGGTTATGATTGATGATTGTTTGGTTTGTTGATATGTTAGATATGATGTCACTGCTGGAGTCATCAGTCTCAGTCTTTATCACTTGTGTAATAAGATTGTGAAACTTTAAGAGCATTCTTCTTAAGAGCATGTCGTTTCTTTAGCAGAAGCGTAAGAAGATTATTGCTGACCTACTGCGACTAACACAGATCTAACAGATCAAACACCAATCCTACTACAGCGAAGGCCGAGCTCATTAATATTAATGACGCAACGTGGCATGCGTCCAATGGGTCTAGCTGATTGGCTGACAGACAAATTGGAGGTTCGTCAGTCGGCACGCATCACGAATATTAATAAGGCTACGTGACTGAACGCTGCAGGGAGCAAGCAACTTGAGCATGACTAAATTAATATTCATAGAGCACACTTCGCCATAGTAGGATTCTGAAAGCTGCGCAAGATCCATGTTTTTAAAATATAAATTATGTGACTGAATATGGGCTGCAATTACAGTGTGTAAACATAATGTTGCTTAATATAAACACATAAACGGCAGACAGTCTGAATACAGTGCAAATTAATTACATGGGTGTGATCTAACGTAACGGTTCGCGCGATGTTATTCAACACATGACACTGCAGACTGTACTATTCTTATTATGTGAATAGAAAAACACATAACACACAATAATTAACTCAATGTGGACGTTTTGGACAAATCCGTGATGTCAGGAATAGGACAGTATACAAGCTTCATATTATAATAAAAAATAAGAACGGCAATATTAATCAAAGAGTCTGATTCCGCGACATTACCTTTCGCTGTTGTTGATGATAACACCTCCACATTCAGAATGATTTTTGTTGAGGGCCATGGTTGATATCTGTCTGTTATTGTGTGATATATTGACGCTCTACATTCTCCGAGCGCAACTCGCACTCAGATCCAGCTGCACTTCCGCCATAGGTCACGCCCCCCGATGACGTCGACGAGCGGGCTTGAGATATTTCCCGAACCTTCTCAAATAACAAATAAATACTTATCTAATCAAAGGAGAATAATCTTAACCTCATTATATTGTATTTTTCTAAGAAATATATATTAATTCTTTAAAAAATAATTTAATTGCACAAATCACTCTTGAAATGGCCAAACAAGTACAATTAAAGGGAGAAGGTTACATTAAAAGCAAATATTTTAACATTGAACTTTGATTTTGCATCCACTGTTTTATATGTAATTGTTCTTTTTTTATTCTGAACAATTTATATTTTGTATAGAAATTTTGTTTAATACAATTGCATCAAAAGCAACTAATTAAATTACAGAAAAATAAGAATAATCCCTTACTTATTTTTTAAGAGAAAGCAATTAAAATAAAAGTAATTAAATTACAGTAAATCAATTCTAAGTAATGCATTACACCCAACACTGTATGCAAACAACAGCCAGCGTCGACTTTTATTTTGTAATATGACAAAATACTTAAATAAACCTCAAAACTACGTTAAAGAATATTTATATTATATGTAGCTCAGAATATGATTGTTTGGAACTTTAATCCGAGCCGTTGCTAAATAATAAATAATTTTTGATTGTCATCTGAAACAGACGCCATTTTGGATCTTTTGACAGGAGGTTTTCGTACATCCCTAAGTCTACTGTGAGCCAACATGGCCGATGCGACTCTTCAGTTTCCTACCTCGTGGATAACACAAAACGTCGCTCTGCGTGAACTCGTGTCTGTTTCCTGCGTGCTGTTACTGTAGTGAAACGGCATGGCTTCATCTGCTAAGAGACGAGCTATTGAAACGGGACAAAACCCCTCAAGACAGCAATGAAAGCTCGGACGAGGGTCTGGAAGACTCTGGCGACGAGGATAATGAAGATTCAGAAGAAGAAATAAACGAGGCAAGCTGCGATTTTAACTGTTATTGCAGCCAATAACGTCGTGATGTGAAGGCCAGACTGGCTCTGCGTTGAAATACGTCGTTTTGTCATCATGTATATGTGTTTTGGTTTGTGTTTAGGAGGTTATCGTGGACTTTGAAGCACACACGATATCTGACAACGACTTCCATGGCATTAAAACCCTTCTCCAGCAGGTATAGAGACATTCAATGTTTGCATTGCACTGAACATACAGATATGACTTCTACTGCTCCATTTGCTCTTCAACAGAGACTGAAAAGCGCTAAGAATATGTATACATTATATTTTGCAGCTGTTCCTGAAGTCTCACGTGAACACATCTGATCTGACGGACATCATCATCCAGCAGAATCACATCGGCAGTGTTATCAGGGTCAGACTCATAATATACTTTCAAAAACTGGTTTATTATTTGTTGTTGTTATTGTTTTAATGTTAATTGATCTGCATTGTACATTAACATATACTGATAACCGTCATAATAATAGCTAAATCATTAAAAGTAATCGACATAAGGATGAACAGTGACTAGATTCTATTTTTTATTAAATATACTTAAGCTAATGGTCAAATATCAGATCATGGTTGCAAAAACACTTTAAGGCTTTAGAGAAAAAACATTGTTTTGAATTATAAGCAAATCAACACATGCTGACAAATAAAAATGTATAGTCTGAATGCACTGTAAGTCGCTTTGGATAAAAGCGTCTGCTAAATGCATAAATATAAACTTTTAGAGACTTGTTCCGTAACTTTTTTGGTTAAACATGATCCGAAATCAATATTTGAGCAAATACATAACCAGCCAGTGTTCAAAACTATCGCCTTGCTTTAGCCAGATTCACAACGGTTAGCTTATTGTTTTCTAATATGAGTGGTACAGGTAGGTTTTCGGGGAAATTCGAGCGTCATTACGTCACGTCTGTAAACATAAAGATTGAGTCCCGGCTGAAGATCCTGCAGGTGACGGATCGTTTATAGCTTTTCTCACAGCAGCTAGAATAATTACATGTTTCATTTTGATGGTGGATTGTAATCCAGAAAGGATTATGTGTTTATGAAACACATGTGAATGAAGTTAAATGATATTTGATTAGAGATAGCCTGGGATTACACTAGATTTGTATTTTAAAGAGAACCAGTTCGAAGGGAGCATAGTTTGCTTTTGGGATTTGGGGAAGGAGATTAATCTGCGATAATGAAACGACATTGTGTAGCTTGACAGTGATTTATGGCTCTGTGTATTAAACGCTGCTCCATATGAAAGCAGGTGATGGAGATTCAGCGCTAATCAAGGAACCAGCTTTACGCGCATGAATATCGCATTCGATATATCACCCAGCCCTAGTTAAAAGAATGTATTAATATGAAATTAAAAATGTATGAAATTAGACTCCCCCGCCCCCCATTAGGCCACGACTTCCCCCCATTAAAATTAATTAAAAAACATTTAATTAAATAACAAAATTAAGATCTAAATGATTGAATTAATAGAAATAATAAAAAACATGTTCACAAACAAAATATACACCAAGCAGTGCATTGCAGCAATGGTTAGGAAAACAAATGTAATATACTAACTATATTCTCACATTTATATATACACATTAAGTACAAACTATTTTTTTTTTTTTGGTACATGAAAATAGACAAACACATTTCAAAATTTTAGCATGAGGGTTCCGTGCATAAGGTTATTTTATTTGGGATTCATGGTATTTAAAAAGTTTTAAAATAAATCTGCCTTAAAAATATACTGATAATCACCATATTTATAACATAATGAACATATGGATGAACGGTTTATATGTCCTTAATTATTATATGATCAATGCAATGAATGTTTTTGATTGTTTTAGCAAGCGGAGGTACCGGAGGACAGCGATGACGAGGGCGACCCGGACGAGGTGTTTGGAGTCATCAGCATGGTGAACGTCACCGAGAGACAGGTGATAATACTCTGATTTCTGCATCATCATCACATGACTGATGAATCATTGGTTTGTGGTTCTGGACAGTGTGTTATCAGTGCTGTTTGTGTCCAGGGTGTGGAGTGTCTGGAGAAGCTGAAGGACATGCTCATAGAGCAGTGTGCCAAAAGCAGCTCCCCGGATGTTCAGGAGCGGTTCGAGAAGCTGCTGCTGGGTAACGAACACTCTGTCGGGCTGCTGCTGAGCGAGAGATTCGTCAACGTCCCGCCACAGATCGCCCTGCCCATGCACAAACAACTTCAGTAAGAGTTCAGTGTTCGGAGCAGCAGAGGGAGTCAGTGTGTGTGCTTCTGAAGATCATAGATGTAGGCATGTTCAAATACGGTACAAAATAGGGTTCACAATTTCTTAAGACTAAATGCAAAAACTGTTTTTTTATGCACTGGTCAGTTTTGAGATTTTGGGATATTTGGCTTTTCATAATGTGTTGTTCAGTATGGAGGACCAAATTACTCAAAATTAAATCATGTTTAAATTAATAATTACATAAATGAATATAGTTAACTAAAACAACTATTTGTTACTTAAACTTGAACTGAAAAAACAAATATTGTAATTATTTAGTTAGTTGCCTAGGAAATATTTATAATTGTAATTTGTTTAGTTTACTTTGATGTACTAAACAACTAAAACTTAAATATAAATAAATGAAGAGTATATAAACAGAAACTACTAAAAATAATCAACACATTTGTATTAAAACTTTAAAATTAAGAGAAAATATAAAAATAAAATTCAAAATATTAATAAAAAAATATAATATCTCAATAATACTAAAAGCATGGTGATTTGTATTTATTTGTTTGCTTATTTATTTGCTGTTGATATCCTCTGATATTTTCTGACTTGTGGAGAGATAAAAAAGAAAAATCTAAATACCCCTCTGTAAAAACCTTTAAGTCTAATATGTCAACAAAATAACAAATTAAACCTGGCTTTATCCAAAATTATATTTTTTTATGCTGGAAATGTATGTATATTAGATAAAGCCTCATTTTAAACATAACATATAAAAGAACGTATAATGCAAAAAACGTGTTTGAAACTCTTCTTCAGTCTGATAATCAGTCAAATGGAAAAGTATGGTGATATATTGGTTACAGTTTTTACTCTATCCACCTGGAGTGTCGTGCCTTTAAAAAGGGTCATTGAAAAGAGAAACAAATGTTTAAAAACTTATAAAGTGTGCATGATCAGTTGAAGAAATGATATTAAACATGATTTCACATGTCCATCAGCCAGTGTTTTTCACTGAGACTGAAAGAGAATTACTGTCCTCCTGCTGGAAGATGCAGGAAAGTCTGTCAGCGTTACTCTCGTGATAATCGTGTTGTGTCGTAGTGTTACTGACGACCAGCGCTAATTCCATCACCTGGATTTATAAGGATCTTATGTAACCGTGTCTCTAATGTGGGTCATGTAGATGAGCCACTTTACATCCCACAATCCCTGTTATGCACGGAGTAAATAAAACACTCACAGAGCTAGTTTGAGAAACACAGGTCTTTAGTGCTGGTATTGATGGTTTCATGCTGTCTGGTTTCACAGGAAGGAAATGGCCGAAGCTCAAAGGACCAATAAACCCAGCGGTAAATGCCAGTTCTGCCTGATGATCAGTAAAACCTGCAAACCAGCCAAGAAGAGCATATCTAGTCCAGCTCAGCCCAAACAAGAGCTGCTGTTTGTGAACGCCGAGGAGGAGTTCTTCTATGAGGTCAATTTCACTGTCACTCCTCATCCTGACTTACATTGACGTCAAAATGGACTTTTCAAGAAGTTTACTTGTCAATGATTAAGAAGGATTTTTTTTCAAGGAAAAAAATATTCTGTATTTTATTTCTTATATAAAATAAAAATGTATATTAATATATATTATACTTCCATTTTCAGTTTTTAATTTTGTAAAGTTTGTCTTGTCTTTTTTTATTAGCTTTTCAAAATGTCAATATAGTTTTTAATTTATTTCAGCTTGAAAATTTTTATTTGGCAACTAGTCGAACATTTTTTTTTTAATACTGTTTATTATTTTAATTATATTCCATTTGAACTTTAACATTTTAGCAGGTAGGTTTTTTGCTTAAACGATTTTATATAAAACATTTTTTTTTACATTTATTATTTAGCAGACGCTTTTATCCAAACTGCACTGTGAATCTGCAGAAAGATATTTTAGTTTCAGCTTGACCCTAAACACATTTTCTTGTTTCACAGCAAGCCACGCTGAAGTTCAGCTACAGCGTTCAGGACGAGGCTGATTCCTGCGCCACGGGAAAGTGGTCTTACGACGACGTACCGATGAAACCGTTCCGCACCGTGATGGTGATCCCGATGGACAAGATGGGAGTCATCATCGATAAAATGACTGAATATCTGACCATCTGAACCGTCCAATACTAGAAAATAGATATTTAATGTCCCCGGCGTAATGCATAAACCAGCCACAGAACAGTTTGACACCAAATCAGTGAAATCATTTATTTCTGTGCATAATTAATTACCCACAAAATAAACAACCCAAACAGGACTCGAGTGTCTTTTGAAGAGTAACAATAGAAAATATTTGAACACTATTTACACAAGCATGAGGTCACTGTATGACACATCGCTCATGTGACTCGGTCTTTGTTTCTGGTGCGGCCGGTTGAGGTTTTGTTCTTGAGTTCCCCGTCCTGTCGCGGTCCAGAATGTGCTGCAGGATCTCTTTACATTCACTAGGTGGCAGATTACAGAAAAAATACTGCGGTGCCATTTGAAGAAACCTGGAACAGAAGGGAACAGGACTTAGTCTAGAAACAAATATTTGTTTAGCAAGGATGCAATAAATTGATCAAAAGTGACATTTATAATGTTACAAAACATTTCTATTTCAAATACATGTTCTTTTAAACTTTCTATTCATTGTGAAAAATAAAACATGACTGTTTCCACAAAAACATGAAGCAGTACAATGGTTTTCAGCATTAATAATGATTCTTGAGCAGCAAATCAGGTGACACTAGACCGGAACAGTGAGGCTGAAAATAAAACTTTCCGTCACATGAATAAATAAAATTGTGCAATATATTAAGGGAGAAAACAGTCATTTTAAATTGCAATAATATTCCAAAGTTTTACTGTTTTCATTTTATGTAATCAAATAAATGCAGCCTTTGCAAGCATAAGAAAATTGTTCTTACAAAATAAAAAAGCATTTGAATGGAAGCATATATTACTGCAATTTTTAATAAAATGGTTTCAAGACCAAACAGATGTTAATAAAATAAATTACCGAAGAGAAATGTTATTTTGGGGGAAAAAATACAATGAAAAAGTGGAATAAAAAAAATTATCGTGAAAGGAATTTTTCACAGGAATTAGTAAAAAAAAAAAAAATATATATATATATACACACATTTAAAAAAAAAAATGTCAATGCCGATTGTAAAGCTTGTATTTAAAAGAGATTTGTATTTCAATTCAGATGCATTTACATTGTGACGGTGCCTCAGATGCAATCAACTGAAACGGTTTACAAAAGTATGGCCCATATAATTATTAGGTCAATGCATCATGGGAGAGGTCCTATCAGGTCGTCATTGGCTCTGCATGGGCTGTTATTGTAGTGTTTGTAGCACATTTGTTACCAGGTATAAAGCTCTGGTCTCACAGACATTACCTTGGGTTAAGATTGTTTGAAGGATGACATGCTAACATCACTGCGGAAGAACTGCTACCTTCAATAAATGATTCTCCTTATTTATTTATGTATTAGAGAAATCTAGTACATTGGCGAGCCACCCAAACTACTGCTCAGCCAAATACAGCAACATCTAGACACCAGAATTGAAACATTTCTAATAATGTTTATATCTGCTAAATGAATGAATGTAAGAATAGCAAAGGTGAGCAGCATCTGATCTGCTTTAATCCTGTGGATCTGAGACGCTCTCTATTGTGAGACCAGGTTACTGATGACACATCAGAAACATTACTCCGGATGAGGCATGGCCGTGTTTACAGAGTCCGAGCTACAGCAGGAGGACACACACTTACGCCTGCGGTGAGATCTGGGTGACGGTGCGGATGCAGTTGTTTTCGGACGGGTTGTACTCGTGGAACAGAACCCACTCCGGCAGACCCAGTTTATGAGCTTTTGCTCCGTAACCAGACAGACGGTGAACCTGAGCCACGTGTTTGTTCAGCAGCATGAAGTAATTCCCCGAACCGTCCACATCTCTGGCGATCTGAGACACATGAGAGCTTCAGGAAACACATTCAGGACTGACACTTCAAATTCAAGCCCAAAACCTATTCAAACGAGATTAAACTGAGCCCTGAGCAATTTTTTATTAAATTAATAAGCTGCTTGGACTAAGTTTTTATACTAATTGTACTAACTCCTGTACTTTAGCCTCTAAGTCTTAAGTTTTTTATTATTATAAAATAACATTTAAATAAATACATTACATTAAAATAAATAAAATGACAGAAAGAATAATTATAAATAAAAACATTTTAAGATAATATAAATTTAAATAAATTAATTTTACGAACATAGATGGACACTGAATGAACAAATAATCTTAAATAAATATTTAAATACACAGCTAAAAACTTTCTGAAGGTTATGAAACTTATACAAACATTATAAGTGGACCTCAGGGAAATAAAAAAAACTTAAAATACTTGCAAATACGTAAATATAACTCAAATATTTTATGAAACTTTATTAACACTAAGTGGACCTTTGGGAAATTATCGAATAAAATAATAAAAATTATATATGACAGCACTTGTAGACAAAATTGATCATGAAACGTTCACTAATATTAAGTGACCCTTGGGGAAATGAGAGAATAAAATAAAAATGCACTTAAATAAATAAAAATATAGCTCAAAACTTATTTTTTTTAAAACCTTACTAACATTATAAGTGGACCTCAGAGAAATTAGTTAATAAAACAAAATAACAAAAATATTAAACAAAATATAAATATAGCTCAAAACATAATAAAATAAAACAGTAAATAATGAGTAAAAACATTTAAAAAATAAATATAAAAAATCAAAATGAGTAAAAAAATAAAATAACAATACATTACAAGTATATACCATTTCTTCAGAATGCATATATAATACATTAAGGCATTAAATAAAACACTTTGTATATGTTTTCAGACCTGCATGAAGTAGCCCGCGAGCAGCGCTCTCTTGATGTTGAGTGCGTTGGTTTTGGTGCCGAAGGCCGCTTCTGAAATGGGAAGCTTGATGTGTTTAAGGATGTCTGTGAGTTGAGCTCTGATGGCGTCTGCCGTCTGCAGGGCGGCACAGCACAGGAAGTACTCCTCACACCACTGCTCCTGACTGAAATCTGACACACACACACACAGAGACAGAGACACAGACACACACACAGCACACACACACAGAGACACACACACACACACACACACACACACACACACACACACACACACAGACACACGACAGACACACACGGTTAACACACTCTCGCTCTTCACCTGGGCATTCATGAGAGGAAGAGCGGCGCTCACATGGTTCCTTCTGGCTGCGTTTGAAGGTGTTGTAGATGTTGATGAGGGTGAAGTGGTCGCCCTCGGGATGCTGGAACTTCATATGACAGCGCATGACTTCTGTTACCATGCCGACGGGAGGCTCGATGAAGCAGCTTGGTGCTGATGGAGACAGATGGAGCTCAAAATATATAGTGCAGTTTGAGTGAGTTTTTAAAACATATCACTATCCAGTATAGTTAGAGCTGATTTTTATTTTTTTAAAGATAAAATACTTTCTCAACATTCCATTTGTGCATCAATTACATACTTCACTATCAAGAGTCCTCAACATGATGCCACAGAGCATGATGACTTCAAAAAACTATTATATACACACATTACATAACTTAATAAATAACAAAACAACAATATACATTTTATATATTACATTTACTATTACATTTATAATTTGTGACCCTGGACCACAAAACCAGTCTTAAGTGTCAATTTTTCGAAATTTAGATTTATACATCATCTGAAAGCTGAATAAATAATATTTCCATTGATGTATGGTTTGTTATGATAGGACAATATTTGGCCGATATACAGCTATTTGAAAATCTGGAATCTGAGGGTGCAAAAAAATCTAAATATTGAGAAAATCATCTTTAAATTTGTTCAAATGAAGTTCTTAGCAATGCATATTACAAATCAAAAAATAAGTTTTGATATATTTACTGTAAGAAATTTACTAAATATCTTCATGAAACATGATCTTTACTTAATGTCCTAATGATTTTTGGCATAAAAGAAAAATCGATAATTTTGACCCATGCAGTGTATTTTTGGCTATTGCTACAAATATACCCCAGCGACATAAAACTGGTTTTGTGCTCCAGGGTCACATTTTATTAATATTTACAATTAATACAATAAATAAAATTCAACTATATGTTTTAGTTTATTTTCATTTAATTTAGCTTAATTGGATTAATACACTGTTATATAATTACATTTTATTAATAATAAATACATAGCATACATAATTCAGTTCTTATTTAAAAACATATCATATAATATTAATAAGATATCAATTATTTCATTTATTTCAAATTTTAATGTCTCTCCATATAACCCATACATGACATTAAAAAAATAATGAAATGTTTATTTTATTGTCTTTAATTTATAATAAATGTGGATCATATGAATATAGTAATAATAATATCTATAAATACAGAAAATATATAACACATGGCTGACTGACATTTTACAGTCTGTGTTCAAGCATTACCTGTTAGCATTGCAGCGATGGTTAGCATCTCGCTAGCGCAGTCAAACTCGCAGGACGCTAACAGAGCCTTGGCCATCTGCGGATCCAGAGGAAGCTCTGACATGATGATGCCCATCTCAGACAGGTTTCCATCGTCGTCCAAAGCAGCGAGATAATCGAGCTCCTCCAACGCCTGCATGAGGCCCTCGGGATCTGGACGAGGAAATCAAAGCAAAAAACAGCATCCTTCTGAGACTTATTACAAGTGTTAACTAATCAAACAAGTGTGGGGAGTGGTCTCTGTTACTTCTGAAAATAAATCACTTGATTTAGACGGGCGGTTCTCCATGTTTCCACACGGACTGAGCTCTTCTCTTCCTGTGGATTGTGTCTGTTTAATCACTAATGAATGTCTGTCTTTCTCCTCTGAGCTTCTCACCGTCCAAACAGAGACCAGAAACAAAGAGTGTAAACCCAGCAGACAGCAGATCTGTCCGTTCAGGAAACGCACACATGACCGGACGCCAGTCCGAAACCAGAAACCCATCCACACACACACCTTCAAAACATCAACAATTATAGACTAGAGTGAGACTTTACAGAATAAACCTGCCACGTGCATGAAGAATTCTAGCTTTTAGGTGATTATCAATGGATAAAATAAAACATTTAAAGAGATAATACTGACTTTTCCCTTTGCAATTCAGAACTGAATATATAAACTCAGAATTGCTAGATTGTGTAAGATATAAACTCAGAATTGCTAGATTGTGTAAGATATAAACTCAGAATTGCTAGATTGATATAAATTCAGTTTTGCAAGTTACCCCAACTCAGAATTGCTAGATCTAACGGTAAGAATAAACTCAATTTGCAAGTCATTTTATTGTTCTTACTGCTTGTTTCCCTTCTTTTTTAGTTTTTAAATATAAACTCAGAATTGCGATTATTGTTTGGCAAGTGTTCTTTTTTAGAATTACTGCATACACTACTACCGTTTGATTTATCTCAGAATTTGAATTTTACAGAATAGAATTATGTATGAATTATGTTATTATTTTTTTATTTTTTTAGTTTATTTAATAAATTTGAGTTATTTTAGTAACGTTAAACATACTACATGGAAATTCAATAACACACACATATATATAATATTATATTATTTATTAGATATGTTTTGCATATATTTACTAACAATTCAAAATTTAAGGCTTTTTATTTTGTTTTAAAAATAAATTTATAAAAGATTGTATGCAAAATATTTGTTTTTTTTTGTTTTATTGGATTATTTGTTTCCAATTTTCAAATGTGTATCTATAGTATTTATAGAGTTTACAATGATAGTTTATTTTTTCTTTTTGTAAGTCGCTTTGGATAAAAGCGTCTGCTAAATGACTAAAGTAAAGTAAAGTAAAAGTAAAGTTTATAAACAGATTATGTCAAAACTGTAAGAAACTCGCAATTACAAGAATAAGTCATAATTTGTATTTTATATCTGTGGCGAAAATAAAAAAAAACAAGAATCAAGAATTCTGCATTTATTAGACTTTTTTACTCAGAATTGTGAGTTTAGCTGACAATTGTGAGAAAAAAGTCAGAAATGTGAAATACAGAGTGAAATTTTGTTTTATTCCATGGCGGGAATGGGCTTCCATAGTTTACATTCTACTCATCGATAAAGCTGAATGTAGACAAACCTCTCGAGTTTGCAGAAAGGCGTTATATGTATGATTATTAAAGTTCTCATACGTCACGGTGAAATGAAATCGGACCCACCAGGTCTGCTGATGAAGTCACAGCGTCTGATCCCGGCCGCCTCCATCCTCTTCAGATAGAGCGCCGTGGACGTGATGTTGGACTCCAGAATGCGAGGAGGGATCTCAGCGGGCAGCTGAAGGTCCTCAGGATACAAACAGAAGCACTTCCCTTCAAACAAACACATTCAACAGTGACTCACGACCGACAATCGCTCTTTACTCCAATAAAGAGGAGGTGAAATTACATGCAGCTGATTTACAGCTTAAGTGCTTTTAATTAGAGATTGACTGTTCAATATTTAAGCACCATAATCGATTCAAAAGTGTTTATTAGTCTACAAATTAGCGGAGTTCTCTGTATTTCACACACACTTAGATCATTTTGGAATGATTTTTTATTCAATTTTCTTAGAACCTGATTATAATCAGAAAACAATATTAATTATAACAATAATAAAGAAATGCAATAAAATACATTTTTGTTTGTTAAAATAATAATAAATATATATCTTAGTCTATTAAACAGACAAAACTTAAATGAATGAAGACTTCTGTCCTTTAATATAGACATTATTTTGCTATTGTTAATATCAGTGTTGCTGATATATAAATAAAATGTTTTTATTGTAATTTGAAGATAAATTATATAAAAGAATGTTAATTTTCACTGTTTGTTGTTGTTATTGAAAGGTTATTACTTGTTATATATTTACATTTAAATTCTTTATATCGGTTACAGTTATGTATCGGTTAAAAAAAATTTATGTTTATTAATTTAAAATGCAACCGACAGTGATGACATCACAATATTTAGATAACTGCAATTTTTCACATTTATTTGCATACTGAACTGTGATTTATATTAAACATCACACATAGCGGTCTTTATAACTGTAAATACACCAGGTGTTCATAATGTTAATATTGAGTATCTTTTAAAAACCGTCAATGTCAAAACCATACACACCCGTTGATCCAGTCAGTCGTTTACGGATCTCTGCTTGACATTTACTGATGGGTCGGATGACCTCTGAACTGGCCCTCACTCGTGGGTTATACACCTACAAACAATATGAATTTAGACTTCACACAATTATTTTTGACTGCTCAAATATATTTAAAAACGTTGAACTTTTGATTTGAAAGGTAAATAAAAGCAGGTTTTCAGCACACTCACTAATCTCTTCTCTACTCCAGTATCGATGACAAAAGTAATGGTGTCCACCGGCCAGAACAGATCCTCTGATTGGCTACAGGAAACGAAGACCCGCCTACTCGTCTGTGGGCTTTCTGTGATTGGTGGACACATTCCGGAGTATCCAGGACACAGGGGAACCGCTCTCAGCTCTCCCAGAGACACACTCATCCTGGACGCTTCTTTAGTGAGAATATTACAGGCACAGAGCACCTCCTGAAATTACACAGACACACGACACACCACAGAACACAGACACAGACACAGACACAGACACAGCACACACACACACACACTTTTGATTCGCCACCGGAGAAACAGTTGTTTAGTGCACTTCTCGCTGACTTTTGATTTTGCATGTGTGAATTCGCTCATCATTATAAACAACAAAGTGCAGAAAATATTTATTTAGCAGTGCAGACAGCAGCTTTAGTGATTATAACAGGAGCTGTAAAAGGTCTTGATTTTCTAATCTGTACAAAGCAACAAACAAATTCACAAATAGTGGTTAGCTTGTTTTGTCTGTCAGAATATGGCAGATTTTATATGGCTTTTTTCCCACAAAATTATTAAAATATCAAGAGCAATAAACAATAATTGTGTTATGATATTGCAGCTTTACCGTCTAATGTGTGCCTGTTTTTTAATGTATAAGCTATTTACATGATGCCATTTTTGTGCAAATACAAGTTCATGAGCAGCATTAAACAGTGTGTAAATAAACAAGCGCCATGTCAGACGCAGCTTCTGTTCCACATTTTACTGATGTTGAAAAAAGTGATTGGTAACGGTCTGTAATTTTGTGATTGATAACTAGTTAAAGTATTTGGCATTCATGTGATTTTCCAGGGCAGAGTGGAAGAGCTGAGTGGACGCTTTCATTCAGACGCTGCTGACCGTGCTGAACACAACCATGTCATTGTCATCATGGAGAACATTGTGTTAGTGCTGTTCACTACAGCAAGCATCGCTACTACTGCTGTGAAAAGTTACGATTATTTAGACAAAGTCCAACCCGTTTTTCTGTATGCAACTAGTTCCCTTGTTGGTGTGCTATTAGAAACATTACTAGAAGATGGGACTCATATTTACACACAATATCTCAGAGACATCTAATTGTGAACAGTAAATACATTTATAATGTACAAAAGATTGCCATTTCAAATAAATTCTGTTCCTTTGAACTTTCTATTAATAAAGAATGTATCACAGTTTCAACAAAAATATGAAGCAGCACAACTGTTTTCAACAATGACATCTACAATAATCAGAAATGTTTCTTGAGCAGCAAATCAGCATATCAGAATTATTTCAAAATATAACTGATTTTATTGTATTTTGGCTCAAATAAATGCATCAGTGGCTGAGACTTTTTTCAAACAAAAACATTTGAATATTAATGTAACAATTAACATAAATGCTCATCTATTTGATCAGTGAGAAGCATGCATGCATTCACTCATTCGCATGCATTCATTCTCACTCACTTACTCACGCATTAACTACGCACTCACTCACTCATTCACTCAGCATATCACTCAGCATTTTATTGTGCATGGCATTTCAAATCATTCATTGCATCAGGGGTTTCTTCAGATAGAGCTGAGTTAAACCAGGATTAGGCCAAATGTTCATCTTAAAGATTTAAGCAATGCAAAACGTGGAAAAAGCATTACTGGTGTGATAGAGCATCTAAACCAGGATTAGGCCATAGTTCAATTAAAGATTTAAGTAATTTTATAAACGTGCCTTAGAAAAAGCATTACTGGTGTGCATCTTGAGACAAAACAAGGGCACTGATATATTAAGATCAGTCAGTGCAAGTTTCTTACAGAGCTCAGACTTGCAGTTTAGTCTGGGACTAGGCTTAAGCCTTGTCTGTGAAACCGGGGGTTAGTGTTCTTTTAGTGCTAATACCCAACTCTCCAGTTCTTGGATCATCTCAGATTAATTTATGCTTGCATTATTGCTACAATAAATTGTAATGCGAGCTGTTCTAATCCACTCTCACCTGCTCTGAAGCTAGAAACACAGCTACGTCTCCTGGCTCTCTGGACCGGTGGACCTCCAGCGCGAGTCTCAGAGCCGAATAGAAGCTTTCAGCGCTGCTGCTGTTGCTGTGGATCACTTCACCTGCGCACGGGGCGTCCAGGTG
Source organism: Ptychobarbus kaznakovi (assembly GCA_027422405.1). Classification (NCBI taxonomy): domain Eukaryota; kingdom Metazoa; phylum Chordata; class Actinopteri; order Cypriniformes; family Cyprinidae; genus Ptychobarbus; species Ptychobarbus kaznakovi. The sequence goes on along the minus strand of CM049808.1, from coordinate 23,721,690 downwards.
CAGGCGCGGGACGTTCCCGTAGTGCGTGAGGAGCGTGTCTGAAGCGGGCGGGGCGGACAGCACCACCACCCTGAGCTCGGGCCGCTGGAGAAGCACCTCTCTCAGCAGACCCAGCAGAACGTCTGTGCTCACGGTCCTCTCGTGGGCCTGGTCTATCACCACCACCCCATAATGCTCCAGCATGGGGTCTGACATCATCTCCCGCAGCAGGACGTCATCGGTGCAGTACCTGCAACCAGAACGCCGTTTTGATTTTGACGTTTACAGAGAAATATGCTAGAAAATATACAGATGTAGAAAGATGCACATACATACAAAAACTTTAACTCTACAATGTATTATTGGTGACCTATTCAACAAAACCATATGAAAAAACAGATGCAGCAAAATAAAATACAATTTAATTTTTTACATTTTGGAATATGGTTTTAGATATTTGACAAGACATATTTATATAATAAAATAAAAGACATTTAATTAGACAGATGTCTTTATAAAATACAATGAAAATTTTATTTTTTATTAATATGCTAATAGACATTTGACTAGATATATTTCTATAATAAAATAAGACATTTAATTAGACATTTCTTTATAAAAGAAAATATGGATTTTTTTCATTTGATGTTTTTTTATTGAAATGTTTTTAGACTAGACATATTTCTATTATAAAATAAGACATATTTGATTAGACATTTCCTTATTACATAGACTATTTATTATAAAATAAGACATATTTGATTAGACATTTCCTTATGAAATAAAATTATATATTTGTATTATGTTTTTATCAATATGTTTTAGCCATTTAATTAGACATATTTCTGTTGTAAAATAATATAAGATATATTTGATTAGACATTACTTTATACTTTATTTCTTTTATCATGTCCTTTATTGACATGTTTTAGACATTTGACTAGTTAATATAATTAAATTAAATAAGGCATACTTGATTAAACTTTCTTATAAAATAAAATATGCATTTTTTAATTTTATTTTTTAAAGATGTTTTAGAATTTTGACTAGAAATATTTATATAATAAACTAAAATATGTCATTTGATTAGACATTTCTTTATAAAATAAAATCTAAAAGGATGGATTTTTGTCATCTGACAGGTTAATCATCAGGTACAATCACTTAGAAAAATAATAGTACACTTCTCAAATTACATGATTTAAGGTATCAGAATACTGATGAATATTATATTATATTTTATTATAATAAACCAAGCATTGCAAAACCCTATTATTTTGTAACCCCCCCCAAAAAAACATACTGGCTGATATTATACAGTAGTGGTTTGATACTGGTGGACATGACCCTATCCTCAACACCACATCTACACCAAAGCACGAGACAGAGAAATACCTCCCTGACCTCCACTGACCCGTTTATAATCAAGCAAAAAGACCTCAAGTATTTCAAACATTTTCAGAAGCATGCATCATTTTCTTCACCCAGTGAGACTCACTCACGAGAGCAGCACGTCTCAACGGCTCTCTGATCTAACTCACCTACCTGTGATGTTCTAAAATTGATTAGCATGCTCAGGTGTGTTTACCTGTGATGTTTAATGATCGAAGACTCTGATTAGCATGCTCAGGTGTGTTTGATTAGGGTAGAGCTGTGATTTCTAATGATCGGAGGGCGCGATGTTCTAGCCTGCTGCTCTGCAGGGTTAGAGCTAAACTCACCTACCTGTGACTCTTGACGAGATTAGCCTCACACGTGATCTAATGATCTTGTCTGATTAGCATGCTCAGATTAGAGAGCTAGCTAATGAAAGACTCATGGCTAAACTCACCACCTGCTAATGATCTTGATCATGCTCAATTAGGGTTAGAGCTAAACTCACCTACCTGTGACTAATGATCTTGAAGACTCTGATTAGCATGCTCAGGTGTGTTTGATTAGGGTTAGAGCTAAACTCACCTACCTGTGATTTTCTAATGATCTTGAAGACTCTGATTAGCATGCTCAGGTGTGTTTGATTAGGGTTAGAGCTAAACTCACCTACCTGTGATGTTCTAATGATCTTGAGACTCTGATTAGCATGCTCAGGTGTGTTTGATCAGGGTTAGAGCTAAACTCACCTACCTGTGATTTTCTAATGATCTTGAAGACTTGATTAGCATGCTCAGGTGTGTTTGATCAGGGTTAGAGCTAAACTCACCTACCTGTGATTTTCTAATGATCTTGAAGACATTGATTAGCATGCTCAGGTGTGTTAGATCAGGGTTAGAGCTAAACTCTGCAGGAAAGTGGATCTCACGAGCCAGACTTGAGTATCCCTGCTTTAGCTGGACAAACCAAAGCACAAAACTAAAATATCACCCACTTGAAAGCGTTTGGTGATAGTGAGATTTCAGGGCGGTTTTTCACACTTTTAGGGGCTGCATGCATGAGAGTTTCACACAGACCTGAGAATAGTATCGTTGGAGCAGCACGTCTCCAGCGGGATGCTGTATCCAATCTCGTGACCGATGTTTACGTCCATCTCGTCTGCAATACGGAGGGCCAAATCGACAGCCAGCTGTCTCTGGATCTGACTGCACACCACCACACCGTGCTGGTACTGCGCAGACAGACAGAACTCGGCACACCACTGAGGGATCTGAAGACATCAACACATTATCAGCACCTGGATGCATTTGATTATGCATTACTGCAGCCTTCAGACAGTTTCAGTATCCTGTGGATGGTGGTCCACATTGAGACCTGTCCTCGACTTGTTTAACAGCTGCAGGTTTAGACCTGAGCAGTCTGGGGAAATCTCAACAGCATCTGTTGGACAGGCAGGTCAGGTGAACCCAACAGATGCAAGGCTTCCTATTTCCACTTAACACACACGCATCTGCACGCCTGCTGCACTGCACACCTGTCTGCATCTGCACAAGATCTGCACACCTATCTGCACCTTTGCACACCTCCGAAGATCTGCAAAATCTGCAAAAAAATGCAACACCTGCATCACATCTCTGCACACCTTCTGCACACCTTTGCACACCTGTATTCTTATTTTACTCAATTTATTTACATGTATATGGTGGATCTGTTTTTATTTTTAAATAAGACATATTTGATTAAATAATCAACAAGACAATCAACTTTATCTTATTAAGACATTTTTATTTCATTATTAAATATGTCTCTAGAAAAATGTCTAAAACATATTTTTAAAAAAAGAATAAAAATTAAGGAAATGTGTCTAATCAAATGTTTATTATGTCTAGTCCAATATGTCTAAAAGTCTTTAATGTAAAGCGTAAAATAAAACAAATCTATATATTATTTTAAAATGAATTGTCTGATCAAATGTCTTGTTTTACTTTTAATTACATTTTATTTCATTAAAAAATTATAATCAAATGTGTCTTATTTTAAAAACAGATCCATCAAAAATATAAACAGAGCAAAATAATAAAATAAAATATGAAAAATTGATGAGATTTTTTTCATGCGTTTTATTATCTGAAAGTACAGATCTGTTTTAATCGGTTCTTAATAAGAATTACTTGTTTTCCGGTATCATGACATTCTTGAATAGCAAAATTGCATAAGGTATTAAGATATTTATATATTGAGAAGAAAAATATGTTTTGATCTGTTCTGTTGGCAGATTTTGTCACTTATTTACCCTACCAGTCAACATTTTGAATAATTATGATTTTTTATGTTTTTGAAAGTAGTCTCATGCTCGCCACGGCTGCATTTATTTGATAAAAATACAGTAACATTTGTATTAAATATTATTACAAACTTTTCTATATGAATATTTTGTACAATGTTTATTCCTATCATGCAACTCCATGACCCTTCACACGATCCTTTAGAAACCATTCTAATATAATGATTTGGTAGACTAAAATAATCAGTTATTATTGGTGCTTATTTTTATCAATATTATTATTAGTTGATATTGCAAAGCATAATAAATTCAAAAACAATTGTAATTAAATTATTCCAAAATGTTAGTATAGTAAAACTAAATAAATGTATAATTTCTTATTTTCTTATCTTCTAGAATTGCTAAACTCAAATATATAAAAAAGAAAGCAGAGGTAAAGGGTTGCCCAAACTATCTGAATGCACTGTTTGTTCACAGGATTCAACACAATGCTTGCAGCTGACTCACAGCAAACAGTGCTTCATGATACAGAACTGATGACCTCATTCACAATGACTAGTAAAGTGTATTTGCACAGATTTAAGACTTCATGGTCAGCCCACATGACTGTGATTATTGGGTTACATTTCTAGCATGTCAGGAATCTGAATTGAATTAGGCCTAGATGTTGATCTAATACAAGCTTATCAAGACATGAGACATTGAGTCTAATACAAGCTTATCAAGACATGAACAATAATTGCATCATTAATTTGGGTTCATTATGCCTATAGTTATTCCGAGCTATGTCAAACAGGCCTCTTTCTCAATCGATTAGACATAAAACACCATTAGTGAGACTTTAATTTCCACAAAGCGACAATAATAAAACAATGAGACAACTACTAACAATATACAACTGTGACAGGCCTCAGTTTTGTTCACTATAATATTGATTTTCATAGTAATAAGGTGCTTGTCAATGAAAAGTTCAAGCTCTCAAACTCGGAAATGTTCATGTGTGCAAGGCCTTATGTTTCTCCGAGCTATTTTTAGTGCTTCTCCAGCATTATTAGAGTGCTGAAGTTAAAACAGAGATGCTATATTTACACACTTTATTAAGATTCTCCTCAAATCTGAGGTGTCTCTGCATTTCAACACCAGGCAAATCAATGGCATATTCCAGATAAGAAGGTACACCTACTAAATATTTTAGACACCTGTCTGGCATCTAACCAACGTCAAAGTGGTAGAAACTTGATCAATAAGCAAGCATACGTGTCAAAAACTCACCTGTGTGCTTTTCCCAGTCTTTGTTGTGCCTGAGACTATAAGAATCTGATTATGTTCCAGCAGAGTCATGAATTCATGTCTGTATTTCCAAACAGGCAGAGTTTTCCTCTCCTGCAGGAGTCTGTAGTATCTGGAGGAATATGGCAGTCCATCAAACTGATTGAGCTCCAGATCATCTCCAAACTCAAACAGATCATCAGATTCCTCCTCTCTCTTGAGTTCTCCTTCAGAGATCTCGCTGTTTGCAGCCATGTTATTAGATTATTGTAATACATTCACAAACTCACTCCCGTGAGGACCGATCAAACGTCCTCGGTGCTCGTACATGTGTCCAAAACACCCGTGAAACCTCCGTAAAGTTGGATGTGTGTGTAGTAAATCCCACGATACTGGGAACAGCTGCTAATGGCACTGCGCTCTCGTGCGCGCGCTCGGGACAGGAGCGCTCTCGTGAACGCGGGCGCATGACGTGCCAGTTAATCCATAAAATACTTTATTATGTATTATGTCTATGGGTTAATCCAGTTAATTCACATGTTCATATTCGTGTTTTTTTTCAAGTAAATAACTTTACTGTTAAATAAAGATCGTGTTTCATAAATATATTTTGTATATTTCCAACCGAAAATATATCAAAACTTAATTTTTGATTAGTAATATGCAGTGCTAAGAACTTCATTTGTACAACTGTAATTATTTTATTTTTTGTATGCACCCTTGAGATTCCACCAAACCATACATCAATGGAAAGCTTATTTATTCAGCTTTCAGGTGATGTATAAATATCAATAAATAAATTAAAAGACCGTTATGACTGGTTTTGTGATCAGTAAAACATTCAACAACACACTTCCCATGTATACGGCAGCCGTTGCTATAGCAACAATAGCGAGTTATCCTATCAAAACATTACGTATTCGGTTGGATCGATTTATTTATTGATTTTAGGGTTCACATTGCCAATGGACCCCGCAGGTAATACGCATCTGACCCTATTTACTATAGGTATTTCATTTGTAGTTTAATAATATATAGGTGTTTAATATAGATTATATAGACAGACTAATCTGCAGAAAACAGATCAGAAACAGCTTTTAAAAAGTGAATCTCAACTCTACATTGTCTAGTCAGTTTGGTATTGTTGGTGTCATCTAGTGGTGGAGTGTTGAAGGCTGATCTGTCCCGCAGGTGAGAGGTCCGGGGTTTTGACGGTAGGACAGGTGAGTCATCACAGCATTGAGCTCATCTGGACTCGGGAAAACGGCACGAACTGGACCGACCCACCGGAAAACTGGACCTGCTTCATCCTGGAACAGAAGAACGACGGAAAACACACATATAAAGAGATACACAAGTGAATAATGCGACTTATCAAACATTCATATCCATTGTTTTACAGCAGATGTGAACAATATCCACATTTCACTTTCGATTCAGACGCATAATCGTAATAATAAATAATAAGAGCAGTAAACAGTAAAACAGCTTGAGCTACATCCATATGTTTTTGATTATGCTAATGAAAATAATATGACAACATATAACAGTTTGAAATATCAAACAGTATAATAACGGACTGTTTTTGCACAGCTAAAATAACTGGAGGCTAATGACGCCGGAAGCCGCGCACATTCATATTACAAATGGACGCTCTTGCGTTAATTAAAGAGAAGGTGGATAGAGGACTTTTAATGCATATTTCGTCTCCTACAATAATAACATGTAGATGATAAACAGCTGAGCTGATTCTTGGTTAGTTGTGAAAATCTGACTGTATTTTCTGGATGTTTATGGCGTGTTTAGGGGGTACAACACACGGTTCACGGTGGAGAATCTAGAACCGAAGACCACCTACACATTCAGACTGAAGGTCACGTGGCCGTCTGGTCAGCAGCACTATTACCCATCAACCTCTGCTTCTACAGAAAGTAAGCACAAAACTCGACATTAAGTTTAATATTTTATGAGAATCTAATTATTTGTGCAGCTGCACAGTTTGTTGTGACTACAGTTTGTTTCTATTAGAAATATGTTCCTGTAAATAAATACTTAGTGAGGGGAAATGTTATTAAAGTAAACATTAAGGTAATGCAGTTTGAAAGTCAGTGTGTGTGTGTGTGTGTGTGTGTGTGTGTGTGGGGTGGGGGGGGGGCTCTACATACAGTCTCTCTTTGTATAGTTTAGGTACAAAATAGTCCTGAAAGGGAGGGAACTAAATCTGACACACCTCCTTTAGGGACATTTGCAGACTCAGGAAAATAAATGTCATTAAATGTAAATCAATCTAATAACGGTGTGTGTTTTCCTCAGAGGAGCCTCTGAACGGGAGGAATCTTCACAATGCTGTCCTCAGGAGTGATGAGCTGGAGCTCTGTCGAGTGCTGGAGTCCATGTGAGATTCATGCAGACTTCATTACATCAATTTAGTTCATGAGTTAGTGTTTGGATGAAGTTTGTTTCATTCACAATACATTCACATATAGCCTAATGCATTTGGCAGACACTTTTATCCCAAAGGACTTCTAGTGAAGTGGTTCTCAAGCTTAGTGGCTACACTTGACTGGTCTGCAGAAAGCCAAGTCCTAATCCCAGCTGAACACCTCTGGTGTGACTTTAAATGCAGACCTTGAGCCAAAAACTCATCACCAAACACCAATGACTTGTACATTCATTATATGGACAAAAGTACTGGGACACCCCCTTCTTTAGAAGAGAAAAATATACTTCCAAACTGGCAACAAAGATGGAAACATAATTAATGTACTTAAAAATTGTATTTCCACCTCTGTTGCAACAGTTTTGAAGTATACGAAATGACTGAACCCATATGTACAAGTCATTGGTGTTTAATTATGAGTTTTTGGCTTATACACAGAGACACTGTCATGTTAGAATAAACTGTCGTTGATACCAATAGAAGCACACAATTCCCTACAATATCATTATATGCTTAAACATTAAGATTTGTACTCATGTAAATTACTAAAGTAGTCAAACGTTTCATTAGAAGGGGGTGACCCAATACTTTTGGCAATATAGTGTATATATATATATATATATATATATGAAGAGTTTATTTGCAAAAACAGATAACTCCAAAATCATGTTTTTTATTATGTTGTCATGCTTTTGTGTTTTATTGTGTTTGCTAGCTTGGTTTTGTTGTTGTTGTTTTAACCCAGTCATAATAACTCAACTGCAGTTTGATTGAGATTAATTGGAATGCACAAGTAAAAAACATGATTTCTGAGAATTGTTAAAAACGGGGTTATCTGTTTGTGCAAATTAACTCTTCATATATATATATATATATATATTTTTTTTCAGTTTTAGCTATTTTACTACATTAAGTTAACCAAATATAAATGAAAATGTTATTCTATGTGTTCTGTTAGAAAAGTCTCAGTGGATGTTCCTGACAAGCTGGACTTTACTCCTCTAATGGTGGCGGTGATGAAGGGCTTTACTAGGTATCTATCTATCTGTCTGTCTGTCTCTGTCTGTCTGTCTCTCTGTCTGTCTGTCTGTCTGTATCTCTGTCTGTCTGTCTGTCTGTCTGTCTGTCTTTATCTCTGTCTGTCTGTCTGTCTGTATCTGTCTGTCTGTCTGTCTGTATCTCTGTCTGTCTGTATCTCTGTCTGTCTGTCTGTCTGTCTCTCTGTCTGTCTGTCTGTCTCTGTCTCTCTCTGTCTGTCTGTCTGTCTCTGTCTGTCTGTCTGTCTGTCTGTCTGTCTGTCTGTCTCTGTCTCTCTGTCTGTCTGTCTGTCCATCCGTCCATCTATCATGTGTTTTGTGTTCTAGTGGAGTTCAGATTTTGGTCCGTCATGGCGCAGATGTCAACAACAAAAACAACAGTGGCAAAGACAGGTGAGCTTTTCTTCCAGTGCTTCCAGCTCTTCTGGAACTCTTGTGGTATGATCCAGGGATATTTTCATCAACTAATATTAAAACCATAAAAAAATTGTTACATGTAATAACTTTAGTTTATCTTAGAGTACTAAAATAACAAAATATGAAACAAAAATAATAAAAACTATATAGATAGTATTTTAAAAGAACAAAAACTAGGGTATTAAATAAAGACTAATAAAAGTATATCAGTGCTATTACATTAACACTGGTGTGTGTGTTGGTCTTCTGTGTGTGTGTGTGGTGAATCAGCCTAATGCTGGCGTGTTTCCATGGGCACCTGGATGTGGTGCAGTTCCTGTGCAGCTGCGGGGCGTCCTGGAGCTCTCGGGACGGATCGGGCTGCTGCGCTCTGCACTGGGCTACCGCTGGAGGACACCTGCCCATCCTGCAGTACCTCATACAGGCCGGGTGTGAGGTGAGAGGATGATGAGCATCAGTGTTTGATTTTACTTGTACCTGATTTACACCTCATAATGTGCTCCTGTGTCTCAGGTCGATGTGCGGGACGACGCCTCCTGGACACCCCTTATGATCGTATCAGTTATGACCGGAGATACAGCTGTAGCTTCAGTGTTAATCACAGCTGGCGCTGATGTTAATGTACAGGACAGAGACGGGAAAACACCACTGATGGTCAGAACTCAGACTGTGCTGTAACATCTCAGCATGTAATAAACCAGTGAATAAGCGGGGGAGGCCGGGGCTAGTTGTCTAGCTTTTTACTCAAGTGCATATTTATAACTCTAGGTATGTACTGTGTGCATCATATATACAAGTGTATATATATATGGTACATCTAAAAAAAAATTAATATCATGAAAAATATCAATATTTTTTGTCACTCATTTCAGAAAGTGAAACCCATATATTATATAGATTCATTACACAGAGTGAAATATTCCAAGCCTTTATTTCTTGAAATTTTGATGATTATGGCTTACAGATAATGAAAACCCAAAATTCAGTGTCTCAGAAAATTAGAATATTACATAAGATCAATAAAAAAAGGATATTTTAAACAGAAATGTCAGGCTTCTGAATTTCTATGCACTCTTGGTGAAATTAAAAAGTAAAACAAAAAAAAACTTTGAAGTGTTTTAATTTACATGTAATAAATAAAAAATATATGAGTTTCACTTTTTGAAATAAGTTACAAGACAAAATTAACTTTTTCACGATATTCACATTTTTTGAGACATACCTGTATATTAAACAAACACCATTACTGCCCAGAAATAAGATGCAGCGTACTGAACACTTGATAATCATACAACGGGGGATGTTTCGACAATAGCAACCTGCTCTTAATATATAAATCTAAATATATATATTAAAAAAGTAATCTTTTGGATAATTTTATTTATTTTGTTTACTTATAGTTAGCAGTGTTGGTAACTAAAACTAAAACTTACAAAAATAATTTTCAGGAATTAAAAGATAAAGCTGAAATTAAATATAAATATTAGATTAAAAACTGAATCTGAATTGAAACTTTTTGGATTTTAGATTAACATTTTTCAGTTAGGGAATTAAAAATGTTGCCTTGGCAAATATATGAAATAAGCTGAAGTACTAAAATTACTAAAACAGCTTTACTAAAAACTGAAAACTGAATTAAGAACTAATTAAAGCTAAATAGAAATACAGTCCATGTGATAGCTAGGCCCGGGTTCTCCTGAATCAGCTTTTCCCTGATTTTTTAAATGTGATTGTTTTATTTATTTAGCATATAAAAATGTTAAGTTATATGCTTTATGGTGAGCGGTTATGTCATATATTCATATGTGTCGTGTATATAATGATTAAGGTTGTTCGTTTGCAGGATCTGATGAGTGTAAAGGTGTTTATCTTGCAGGTGGCTGTGCTGAATAATTATGAGCATCTAGTTAAAATCCTGCTGGATAGAGGAGCCGATCCAAACATTCAGAACCAGGTCAGAACCTCCTATAATCAGCACCAGATAGCAGAGAGATCAAACGGAGACTGTTTCCATTCAAGATATTTCTCCTGAAAAAGATCGTAGTCTTCATTTTGCTCATTACTTACTGCTTTTAGTCTGGAAAAATTTAATTGACAAGAAAAATCTCTCATTTGGTGTTTGTCTTTCCTTAAGACTTAAATTTCAACTATTTCTCATCAAATTCTTCCAAAGACCAAATGATCTGCTCTATGAGCTTTGCTATACACACTCATTGTGCATTATGTTAACAACTATTTCATTTGTGTCTGTTTTTATTTCTCCTAATGAATTTTAGGTAAAAAAAGAGACAAAGTAAATGAAATCGTGGTTATGAAAGAGCAATGCAATGTTCCTCTTGGCTTATTCTTCAATCATAAAGCACATTGTTTGGCTTCATCACTCTGACAGGACTTTTTCTCCGTGTTTTAGGCTGGCGTTAGTGCTGTGCAAATGGCGCGCGCATTTGAGAGGAAGGTAAAACGCCTTTCATCTTGATACGACTCATGAATCATCTCCAAATGTGTATTTAGCTCTTTGATTATATTCATCTTTTCTTTCAGAATATCAGCAGTCTGTTGGATAAAAAGTGAGAGAAATGAGACAATCGGTTTCATAAACAACTTTACTAGCGCTGCCCTTTATTCTGACCGTTATTTGTGTGCTGCAGACATCAACGTACAGTATCTGATTTCACATTTTCTTGATTAATCAAAGAATTATCATAAAAAAGCCGTGACACTGAAGAAAATACGAAAAGATTGTTACATGAGCAGATTTACTGAGTGCAGATACAACATGAATGAAAGTGAATGATAGTAAATGATAACTGATTAAAACAAGCAAGGCGGTTAACCTAGTCAGCGTCTAGATCTGAAGAGTCTCGGTGCGTACTGTAATGCACTGTGTGGTTAACACTGTAAAAGACAACGGGATACACGCGATGAATACAGTGAATAAAGATGAATTAACAATGTAAACACGGAGATATAATGGCACTCATAAGGTGTCCGAATAAAGGCCCACGTTTGAGATCATAAATGGCTCAGTGGCAACAAATAATAAAGTCTTGAATAAAAACAAGGCTCAGTGCCAAACATCAACCTGTCAAATTTGCAAACTCTATATATTCTTATTAAAATACACTACCATTCAAAACTTTGGGTAACTTTCACAAAGACTTTTTAGATAAATTAATACTTTTATTCAGCAAGGATGCATTCAATTGATTGAAAGGGACAGTAAAGACATTTATAATGTTATAAAATATTTATCTTTCAAATTATTGCTTTCTATTCATCAATAATCCTGAAACAAATCATGGTTTTCACAGAAATATGAAGTGGCACAACTGTTTTCAACATTGATAATAATCAGAAATGTTTCTTGAGCAGCAAATATTATTATGATTTCTGAAGATCATGTGACACTGAAGACTGGAGTAATGATGCTAAACGCATCACAGGAATAAATTATGTTTTAAAATATTCAAATAGAAAAAAAACATTTTAAATTGTAATAATAGGTCAGAATATTACTGTTTTTACTGTATTTCTGATCAAATAAATGCAGCC
>CM049808.1:23616841-23706841 GCA_027422405.1 Ptychobarbus kaznakovi | reverse complement strand
CGGCTGTTTAGGAGGAGGCCTGCAAGAACAGTAATAGGTTCATTAATAAAGCATCTATCCTTTTAAAGGAATAGTTCACCCAAAAATGCAACTTTGCTGAACAATTAGTCATCCTCAGGCCATTCAAGATGTACATGTGTTTGTTTCCTTATCGAAACTGATTTGGAGAAATTCAGCATTACATCACTTACTCAGCAATGGATGCTCTGCAGTGAATGGGTGCCGTCAGAATGAGAGTCCAAACAGCTGATAAAAACATCACAATAATCCACACCACTCCAGTCTATCAGTTAATATCTTGAGAAGACAAAAGCTGAAATAAATCCATCATTAAGATTTTTTTTTAACTTCAAACCATAGTTTCTGGCCAAATTATGAGTCCATAATATGACTTCCTCCAGTGAAAAAGTCCTTCTCCTGTTGTCTCTCATATCAACATCCACCCACATATTTGTTTAGAGCTGTTTTGGACTCTTGACCAGTAAACGGTGCTTGATCTGTGCACCGGAGGAAGCGTTATTATGAATTACACTCGTTAAACGATGGTTTAAAGTTAAAGCATCTTGATGATGGATTTGTTTTTTTATAACAAATATTTGACCCTCTATCAATTGCATATTTATTCTCTAACTGATAGCTTTTCTTGGAAAACTAACACTAAGTTTAATTTTTCTTTTTCTTGGAAAACTAACACTAAGTTACATTTTCTATATTTTACATACTCGTGCTACGTGTACTTAGGTTAACCAGGACTTGTAATAGCACTTGCATGTTGTTGCTCTTTTTGTTGGTTTCGATTGTTTCTATAATGTCCTCATTTGTAAGTTGCTTTGGATAAAAGCATCTGCTAAATGACTAAATAAATTAATTATAAACACACAGGCAGCTTCTCAAGGCTTCTCATTTAACTGAAGACTGGAGTGGTGTGGATGTGGATGTTTATGTTTTTATCAGCTGTTTGGACTCTCATTCTGACGGCACCCATTCACTGCAGAGCATCCATTGGTGAGCAAGTGATGTAACGCTACATTTCTCCAAATCTGATGAAGAAACAAATTAATCTACATCCTAGATGGCTTGAGGGTGATTACATTTTCAGCAAATAACATTTTTTTGGGTTAACCATTCCTTTAAATGATTTGACACTTCGGGCATTTGTTCCTTGGGTGTATTAGTACCTGCAGGGCTGTGGGTGAGGCGCAGCGTGTCGCGGGGCGGCTGGGGTCGGGATGCGAGCTGGAAGTCGCACGGCCGAAGGGTTACGAATCACCCGGACGTTTCGACCCAGTGGGTCTGCGGGAAGAGGCTTCTGGGGTGGACTGGGCTTCTCGAATGCCTGTTAGAAATTTGATGAATTACACATTCAAAAATAACGGTTCTTTATTGGCTTTATTAAGAACCTTTAACACCTATGGAAACTTCCCATTACACAAAAGGTTATTTGTAGTAGAAAAAAACGTAGATGATTGAAAATGTTCTTTGCACTAAGAAAAAAATGGTTCTTTTAATAACTGTTCACTGAAAGGTTTTTGTGGAACCATTATTGGTTTAAACTTTTGTTCAAACATCTTAAGATACTAACGACTGCAATCCAGTCAATTTGAACCTGAACACGTTTCATCAAATGGTCTGAGATGCTGTTCATATTCACTGTTTTTATAGTTCTAGACTCTACCGTATGTAATCAAATGTTTGTCTATTTGTATTTCTCCTCAGGGATTTTAGTAATCTACAATAGCAGCACATTCTCTGTGTACTCTTATAGTACATTTTTAGAGCTTTTGACAGCCAATGTTCAATACTTTTATGTTGCATGGACAGAAAAAATTATGCATGGTTCAACAATAAGGGTTAATACTGACTGACCTTTCAATTTTTGGGTCACTGACCAACTCTTGATGAATACTAGTTCCTTTATTTCGTCCACCAGAGGGCAGTACATGCTTATTTAATGTTACTGCATGAGTGTTGTGCTATGTGGCTTCACCGCTGCCATGGCGACTCTCTCCAGGGGTCATGTGACGCGTTCATATGTTCCAAATCTACATGCTGACTATGAGGTAATGATAACCTGCTACCTGCTCTCCATCTGCTCCTCATTCTCTCGCATCTCCACAGAGATCCAAACATGATTTCACAGCTCGCATCCTTCTGTCCTTTACATTTTAATATCATTTGAATTGCGCTGAACTGCTCATATCCCAAGCGTTGCATGATTGCTAATGACAGAAGCTCTTTGTTTTGGTGGCTGATAAAAAGATCTTGAGAAAGCTTGCATGGAGGGACTCTCATGAGTCTCCTCGCTAACACCTCCCCAGTGGAAAGATTTGAAGAGCTGAATCAGCGATGAATGACCTGCCAGATTTCAGACACGCACACACACACACGCAGCACACGCACACGCACACGCACACACACACACACACACACACACACACACACACACACACACACACACACACCTAATGAAACAGCCTGAGGTCACGCTGGACACGTCTGAGACTCCAGGTCTTCTGTTCATCGTCTCATTTCACTGCTGACCGCCGGATTGATTCAAAGGATTAATTCATACCAAATGACTTAACTCGGATGTTTGAGTTTAACAGTACAGTTTCGTTCAAAAGTTTGGGGTCTGTACAATTTTTTTTTAAATACATTTTTACTTTTTTTCCGGCAAATGCCCTAGTAATTACGCAGAACACTCTAGCAGCACCCTAAAATGCCCTACAAACCATCCAGAACCACCAGACTGCCTTATCAACCAACCAGACCACCTAACAGTGTCCTAGCAATCATGCACAACACACTGGCAACACCCTATCAACCTCCTAACAACCACCCAGAATGGGTTAGCAACCAGCTAGCAGTGCCCTAACAATCACACAGAACGCACGTCCTGATATTGCCGAGTTAGACGTGTTCCTGGGTCAACATATTTTGTTGACCCTGGAACAACATTTTAATCCAAAAATATAATCTTAACTATATTCCTACACCTAAACCTAACCTTACCCGTGAGTAATCCCTAAAATTAGAGGAACTGATAGATGAACTACACTGATGTACAGGCACCAAACACTGATTGTAATCCTAAACTTCACAAAAATTATAAACTGGTTCTTGAAATCTGATTGGTTAATCACAATGTTGTTGACCCAGGAACATGTCGCACTCGGCAATATCAGGTTGTGCCACACAGAACACACCAGCAACACCATAACATAAGCTTAGAAACTATCCAGAATCACCAAAACACCCTAGCAATGCCCTATCAACCACCTAACACCCTAACATCCAACGCAAACACCTTAGCAACCACCTAGAAATATCTTAACAAACACTTAACACCCTAAAAACCAACCTAGAATCCCTTTAGGCCTAACAGTGTCCTAGCACACTAGCAACACCCTAACAACGCCCTAGAAACCCCCGAGAACCACCAGAACACCCTAGCAACCACCAACATTCAAGCAGAACACTTCAGCAACAACCAAACAACACCCTAGAAACCATCCAGAACACCCGAGCACCCTAGCAATGCCCTATCAACCACCTAACAGCCTAACATCCAACCAGAACACCTTAGCAACCACCTAGAAATATCTTAACAAACACTTAACACCCTAAGAACCAACCAGAATCCCTTTACTAACCACCTAACAGTGTCCTAGCACACTAGCAACACCCTAACAAAGCCCTTAGCAACCACCAACATTTAACAACCAAACAACACCTAGCAATTAGCAATAACCACCTAACAGCCACCCTAACAACCAGTAGCAACAGCAATCCAGAAACCCTATTTAATGTCCTAGAGCCGCAAAACACCTTAGCAACCACCAGATATATCTAGAGACAATCCAAAACAACCAGAACACCATATCAACCATCTAATGTCCTAACAACCAACGCAAACACCTTAGCAACCACCTAGATATATCTTAAACACTTAACAACCTAAGAACCAACCAGAATCCCTTTACTAACCACCTAACAGTGTCCTAGCACACTAGCAACACCCTAACAACACCCTAGAAACCCCCGAGAACCACCAGAACACCCTAGCAACCACATAGAAACACCTTAGCAACCACCAACATTCACGCAGAACACTTCAGCAACAACCAAACAACACCCTAGAAACCATCCAGAACACCCTAGCAGCCAACCTAACACCCTAACAACCACCCAGAACACCCTAGCAACCACCTAACAATGCGCTAGTAAGCACCTAGATTGCCCTAGAAAGCATGCATCAACCATCTAACATCACAGTAGCAATGCTCTAGCGATCACACAGAGCCACCCATAACACCTTAACAACCACCTAACAACACCCTAGCAATTCACTAGTGATCACCCAGAACCAATCATAACACCCTAACGCCCAGAACACCCTAGCAACCACCCAAAACGCCTTAACAACACCCTAGCAATTCACCAGTGGTCACCCAGAACCAATCATAACACCCTAACGCCCAGAACACCCTAGCAACCACCAAACAATATCCTAGTGACCACTTTAAAAAACCCCAAAACCAATATAGCAGCTCAAGAAGCCCATCTTGCTGAAACCAACAACCACCGAAGAACACCACGTTTTGAAGTGCGGTGGTTCGTGGCTGTTATTAGGTGATGTTTTCTCTTGAGAGGGCTCACCTTCACCTATCCATTCCCTTCCTCTTCCTCCGAGCCGTCTCTCCACAGGTCGTCTTATAAACCATTCCCTTCCCTTCCTCCGAGCACTCTTTTCATAGTCTCTCCACAGGTCGTCTTATAAAACAAAGACACTCTTTTCATAGGCAGGTTTTTAATGGGACAAAACAACAAATTGCTATGCTTCATCAAAGACCAGGCAGGCACGAGGACTGTAGTTAATGGACCTCATCTGACAGACACCCTCAGGTAATTAACTTGAGCCAAGCATCTCCATTCTAGCCAGTGTTATTTAACGCACATTCTCTGTCTTTTTTAGTCTCTTTTAGAGAGATTTTTACAAATGGTAGAGCAATTTATTATACAATTAAGTGTCTCACGAGGTCTTCACCTGTTATTTATTACTTTGTTTACTCTTTTAAATGGAGATTTTTACATTACTTCTAGAGGTTTATATAGACCAATTTCTGTGTTCGTCAGAGTGTTTTTTATTTGCAATTACCAGTCTGTCAGAAAAGGATGCGTGTTGAATCCCAATTCTCTGACCCCTTCCCTTCGTCTTACCCTTGTCCCTCGAATTAACAATCATGTTACTGTTACGTCAGCAGATGTTAGAGACTAGCTTTAATGTGAAGGAGACAAGTGTTGACACAAACTCTCTAGTGGTTTATGATAGACCAATGTGTTCTGTAAACGTCGATGGGTTTTTGTTTGCAGTAATTAAGCCAGTCGCAGAAAAGGATAGTCTTAGTTTAAGGGGTGATCTACCATTTCTTGGATTGTCTTACCCCTACCCCTCGATCAAAACCAGAATTAGCCCTTACTCTCACGTGAACGCGCAAAACTAAGGGTAAGGGGTAAGACAGAGAATTGGGATTCACCCTTAAAGTAGCATTATATGGAAGCCATAGAATAAAAGAGTTAAAAAAAAAGATAATTTTGAGGTCAAAATTCTGACTTTTCTCAAAATCCTGATTATTATATTGCACAATTCTGATTAAAAAAATATATATCTCTCTTTTCCCCTCGGCACAGAACCATGAGTTTATATCCCACACGTCTGGCCTTTTTTGCTCAGAATTGACAAACTTGCAATTGTTGAGTTAAATCAAGTTATAAAGTCCTAACTAGAAGATAAAACAAGCATTTGCAAGAAAAAAAGTCAGAATTGTGTGATAAAATAAATAAATGTTATGTAAAATATTAATAGTAATATGTTTAAATAGTATGTCATGCTGTAACTATAGGGTCCCATGTGAACTACATATGTGAATATTATGTAGAAATATTGCTTAACGCAAATGTATGCTTTTAATCAGCAGTTTTCAGCCATTGTCTGTCTGTTTAAATGTCTGTGTTTAGCTTCAAATGGCGTCTTTGATGACAATATTCTATTAAAATTATTTACATTGTGATTTTGACATCCAAAGGCATTTTTTTAAATCTTATTTCACGGATTTGATCCGTTTTCCTTCACTTGTTACCAGTGTTTTTCAGACTTCTACCCTAAATTGGTCTATTAGGACTGTAAACTTCTTAATCTAAATAATTAAATAATATGCTGATTATTTAATCAAATTAATTGCATGCATCAATACACACTGAGGAAACCCCCCAAAATGAACATAATTCCAAGATTGTGTCAGAAGAGTAAAAAGTGGGTTTATTTATTTCCATATTTCATTGAACATAAGCCGATCAATGACCTATAGCACACAGCAATGCATTTTGAAATCAAGTTTGTCTGAGGCAGACTATTTTAAGCAGTGTCAAAACCTTGAGTTTCCGTTCTCTTCTGATCGACTCGCTCAGTCTTTTATTGGCTGACCAGAGGCTTCACTCTGCATTTTCTTTGGATTGCATGAACCTCTGAACACACTTGAGATTTAATACGACACAGAGCTCTAATGAAAGAGCTGGTTCACACCACTGGAGCGCCAACATTAAACTGTAAATCTATTATAAAATACTACAGTGTGCATTAAAAATGAGCTCCATCTCGCCATTGCAACACTGCTGGGGAATGAGAGAGCGATAAAAAGAAATGAAATCAGTAAAGTACAATGTACCTGCTGACATGTATAGAAGTGTACACAATTGTTATCATGAGTGGTACGATTGCTCATTACAGTTATTAATTTGACCAAAGCCCCAATAGTAAGTATCAAAATCAGTGAGCTGTTATTTTTCTCAGTATGAGACTGATTTTCACCTGCTGAGTGATAAAACAGGTCAGAAAATCTCAAAAGACACACTGAAGGAGGGGCCATGACGAATCTAGCAGCCACCTAACAAATGCCCTAGCAACCAGCCACAACACCCTAGCAACCACCTAACAATGTCCTAACAACCACCCATAACACCCTAGCAACTACCTAAAAACCACCTCAGTACCACCCAGAACACCCTTGCAACACCTAATACCACCATAGAAACCAAACAGAACACCCTAGCAACCACCCAAAACACCTATCAATACCCTAGCAACCACAGCGTACCACCTAGAACATGCTAGAACCCAACTTACAATACCCTTGCAATCACTCAGAACACCCTAGCATCCTAACAACAACCACCCAAAATACCATACATCCACCAAGCAACTACTAGGAACACCCTAACAACACCTAGCAACTAGCTAGAACACCCTAGCAACCATCCACAACCACCTAGCAATCAAGAACCACCCATAACAAACTTTATACTACTTAACACTCTAACAACCACCCAAAACACCCTACCATCCACCTAGCAACCACTCAGAACACCTTAATACATAGCAACCAGCCAGAACACCCTAGGCAACCACCCTAGCTACTAGAACAACCTAGCAACACATCCAACAACCCACGAACTACAAGAATTTTACCATACTACTAACACTCTAACAACCACCCAAAACACCCTACCATCCACCTAGCAACCACTCAGAACACCTTAATACATAGCAACCAGCCAGAACACCCTAGCAATCACCAAGAACCACCCATAACAAACTAGCAACTACCCAACACCCCAATAACAATTTCCATTTCCATTTATGCATTTAGCAGATGCTTTTATCCAAAGCGACTTACAGTGCATTCGGCTATATTCGGCATTTCTGTCACTATGTGTGTTCCCTGGGAATTGAACCCACAACCTTTTGCGCTGCTAACGCAATGCTCTACCACTGAGCCACAGGAACACACCATCCAAAACACCCTCCCATTCACCTAGCAACCACCAGAACACACTACCATCCGCCTAGCAACCACCAGGAACACTCGAGCAACATCTAGCTACCATCCACAACCACCTAGAAATCACCAAGAACCACCCATAACGAACTTGCACCTAACACCCTAGCAACAACCCAAAACACCCTACCATCCACCTAGCAACCATCAGGAACACCCTAACAACGCATTGCAACCAGCCAGAACCACCTAGCAACCACCAAGAACCGCCCATAACAATCGTGCAACTACCTAGCACCCTAACAATCACCCAAAACACCATATTATTTAATCTAACAACCACCCAGAACACCCTACCAATGCTCAAGCTACCACTCAAAACAACATAAACAATGTTTTCAAAGGCAACCACATAAACAAACGTTACTGCGCATGTACGCGTTTGTGGCCCTAACTTAACTTCCGGTAGACATTCAAATAGAATCAACAACAGCCAAGTCCCTCTGGAATAGATTATTTTCTGATAAGCAAAATATGTTTACTTCGTAAATCAGATGCAGCGATAACTACTTGGACGGACTTATTTAAAATGCAAATTCATTCTCTGCCAGCAGGAGGCGCTTTAAAGCGGGAGAACTAACGTTAGAGGTTTCCCCGGTAACGGCTGTAAACCAAATTACAAACGCTGATTTATCAGAAATATAACATGCAAGATGAAATGAAAATGACATCGAACATTTTCTAATGTTCCTTCAGAAATACAGCGATATAAAAACACCCGTGCCTCTTTTTGATTTTTAAACATGCATTGCATGATCATGTTTTTCCAATGAAGTTTTTTGGAAAATCGGTCCATTTTGATATCGTGGCGGGTCGCCACATATAATTGTATGTATGTGAAACACATCCCACAGTACAACAACCTGAGCCCAACTTCATTACTCATCACTGTAGCCAGCGCCACTAACCGGACTGATAAACAAACACAGACCGGAAGTTAACGTGGGGCCAGACACGTGTGCCCGATGAAACCGTCTATATGCAACTCCTGCAGCACTGGCATTTTCCACTCACCATGGCGATCTTGCAGACGTTCTGGCAGGCCAGGCCGCGGCCGGCCGTTCCCACTGCTCCGGATGTGAGTGCTGGTGGAAGTGCTCTGGGTGGAGACGAGTGTGTGTGTGGTGGCGTCAGCGGCAGGCCGAGTGCCAGCGGCAGCGGGTGAGAGAGGTGGACCGGAGGGCACGGGGGCAGCCGGCGGAGACCATGAGACGGGACCACAGAGTCCACCGTCTGGAGAGGAGACTGGGGCTACAGAGACACAGATAAAGATCATGTTTGGCTGACAATGAATATTTCAATAAACATTTAACATGCAGGATGCACAAAGCAATAAAGCAGAGTTCACACTAAATTTATAATTTCCGTCATTTTTTCACTCTCATGTCACTTAAAAACTGTGACTATTTTTCATGAAACACAAAATGAGATGTTAGGCAGAATGTTCACGCTGCTTTAACATATAATTAATGTGAATGATGCTGTTAAACTTAAAAAAGCTAAACAATAAATCATCAGATAGTCACACTTATTTGAGTAATTTTTTGGTATTTTGTTTTAGCTTTTATTTACATATAAAAATGAAAATTGTATATATGAAAAATTTAGTACGTTAGCTATGCGCTTTTGTTATTTTTGTTTGTTTTATAATATTTACATTTAGCTTTAATTTATTTTTATTTTACTTATTTTAGTATTTCAATTTATTTAATTTCACTTATTGGCTATGGCAACATTTATAATATGTTTTTTAAAAGATTAGGTTTTTCCATCTAGCATTTTTATTTTATTAGCTTTATTTTTATTGAAATAGTTTTTTGCATTTATTTAGCAACTCATAACTCATAAAACTGAGATACTACAGTGGCTTTAGAATATTTAGAGTATAGTGCACAAGTCATATGGTCTATTTTTTTGTGTATTTATTGAGTTTAATGTCATTTTTGGAGCATGCGGGCAACATTCAGTATGAGAGAGCAGCTTAAACATCTTGCATCACGTGTTCCATGGAAAAAGAGAAAGTCACACAGGTTTGGATCAACATGCAGCGGAGTAAATGATGACTCATTTTTGGCAGAGCTATCCTTTTAAATGATACAAATGAGTCTCATATGAGCACACACACACACACACACACACACACACACACACACACACACATCAGAGCTGTTTTGAGCTCTTGACCTGCAGCCAGATGTGACAAAGACAAAAAGAGACGAGAGACAGAAACCGTGTGTCTGTATAACCTTACATCAAACAGACCTACATCCTCGATCCTCTTACCGTCACACATTATGAGGACCAGCCGCTCTTAAAGGAACAGTTCACTAAAAACTACATTTACTCACTTTTAAGTTGCTTCAAACCTGTATTATCTTTGAAACAAATAAGCATGAAATGAAGTGGAAACCAGGTTTGAATGCTACATGTAAGATTATCACTGAAAAGCCACTTTCTAAAAGCTTCAGAATATAGTACTTATTATACCATACTCTATAAGACAATAGTTTTAGGGTGTTTCTTTTGTAATTTTTTTGTCATATGAACATGTCTTCATAATATCTTATTTTGTGTCCCACAGAAGAAATAAGGCCATACAGGTTTGGAACGACATGAGGGTTCGAAAATTAGGATTAAGGATGCATTAAATTGATCAAAGGTGACACTAAATACATTTATAATGTTACAAAAGATGTCTATTTAAAGTAAATGCGTTTTTTTTGCCTTTTACTCAAAGTATCCTGAAAACAAAACACATCACTGTTTTAATAAAAAATATGAAGCGGCACAAATGTTTTCAACATTAAACTATTTCTTGAGCAGCAAATTAGCATATTAGAATGATTTCTGAATTATCACGTGACAGTGAAGACTAGAGTAATGATGCTGAAAATTCAGCTTTGCATCACAGGAATAAATTACATTCTAACATATTCACATAGAAAACAGCTATTTTAAATTGTAACAATGTTTCATTTTTTTTCAGTTTTTCTGATAGCATAAAAGCAGCCTTGGTGAACACGAGACATTAAAAAATTCTGCCTCTCACAGCGCAGGCTATCCGGTGCACCACAGGGGTCAGTCATGGTACTTTACACATCCTCTAATCACAGATCTGAACTGCTTTACTCAACAACAGCCCTGAGATCACAAATGCATCCACAATCCATCTGGCTGACCGGCGTCTACTGATCTTCCAACAAGTGGTGAGAGCTTGTGTGGTCTGACAGCTAAAGAGCAGGTTTCAAACGCCGAACGCTCACTTTGTCTTCTGTGCTTTTTATTAAACAAACCTCTGGAGTGAGAGACGGACGGCAACCGTCACTCAGAATAGAAATAAAATAGTGAAGCGATACACATATGCATGCAAATGTATGCACAAATATGAAATATGCATATTCTTGTGTCTCTCTCAATGCATGTGTGTGTGCAATATGTAAATGAGGGATTCACACACCTTATATATGCTGGCACTTTGTGGTAAAGCTGATGTCTGACATTGAGGAGACGTCCTGTATGTGGAGTGTGTTTGAGTCCCAGTGTGTGTGTGAGCGGATGAGAGTGTGTTCAGTCTGTTGGGTCCCACAGACCTGCAGCAAAGCACAAACACAGAACACAATGTAGGATATCAATAATGATGTGCATTTTTACCAGCGTCCCATCTAAAAAGGAACCTCCTCAGAACTTCACATTCTAGCAAGGTACTCTCAAAGTTATGAACAGACATTCACAATCACATCTTCCAGTAACTTGTCTTTAATTATGTTTTCAAAATGCTTTATAAAGTTCTGTAAACTTGTAGTTGGACATTCGTCTAACCTTTTTTGTTGTATAATGTTCAAAGAACATTCAAAAGTAACATTCCCATAATTTTTGCAAAAAATATAAAATGCAATGTTCCCTTAACAGTCACATAACCAAGAAAAAAGGCTTTTAAAACATGAAATGTTTACATAACATAATGGCAATGTTAGCTAAATGTTCTTAGAACATATTTTGTTAGCTTGGATAAAGCAATTATTTTATTTTTGAATCTACCAGTTATTATTTATACTTATTTAGAAATAATACATCTGTAAACATTCTCCACAACCTTTAAAGTCTTAATAAAAAATATACAGATGTATAAATATATATTTATATTATAACAAATCTATTATTGTTATTATATATTAAAAAAAATAAAAATAGGATATATTCTATGATAACAAGTTCTTTAATGCAGTTTTGCTTCTCAAGTAAATTGATCTCATTTTAAGGACCTTTAGATGTTCTTTACTGGAAAACAAGACAAACACACTGATTAAAAACATTATTAATGTGCAGTATAATGAGAATTAGGGGGTTAAACATGCTTTATTATAATCAAGTGTATCATTGACACAATGCCAAACATATGTACTAATGTACTACAATAGGTTTAATTTTCTTCGGGGTTTTTTCTTTAGATATTCGGGATGAAAAAACGAAACTTGCTCTCTGGAGATTCACCTCCCCAGCAAGCTCTCGGTTTAATTACTAAATGGAAATAAAATACATCCAATTACCAAAGTCAAGCTGTTCCCAGACTTCTCGGCCATGGCATCGCAATGTGCAAATAAACCCACATATCAATGCATATTCAAAATGTATGAACTTGCCACGCCCTCATAAACAATATGAACTATGACAACAGAGACGTCAGCCAATCACAACTCATTTACATATATAATTATCAATAAACTGTAGCAAAACTGTCTTTTTAATTCTAAGGGTCAGATATGGAACAAAATGGTCATAAAAAACTAATTATGACTGTGTGGTGTACATACTGTCCAGCAAGGCCTCATGCATCTTCAAATAGATTGTCTATTTCAGCTGTGCAGGTTTAGTACCTCAGTTTTTCAATGGTGTTCTTCTTATTGCTGAAGAACAGACTGAGCAGAGTCTTTCTCTTAATGCACACGATTATTCCAACACACAGCAGACACAGAAACGCCACCAGGATGCCCACCGTCACACTGCTGCTGTCTGCATGAACACACACACGCACGCACACGCACGCACACACACACACACCACGCGCACACGCACACACACAGCGCACACACACACACACACACACACACACACGGTGAATTGAGTACATGCTGTTGAAGAGCAGTATAATAATCACAGATACATGTTTAATACCTGTTGGTCTCATCGGGCCGCTGTCCATACTGCCTCCAAACCCAGCTTTATCACAGAACGGAGGAGCCCAGACCGACTCACAGTGACAGTTCTTATTATTGTTACAAACCTGCATGTGTGTGAGAGAGAGAGAGAGAGACACACACATATGCACGCATGCACACACACGCACACACGCACACACACACACACACACACACACACACACACACACACACACACACACGCACACACACACACGCACACACACACGCCAGTGACATCAGCCCCATCAAAATATTACTGCATTAACTCACTTTACATTGCAGAAAATTGTAAGAGAATAAATATTAGAGTGAATATAGTATATGAAAGAGTATGTTTCAAATATCCAAGCATTACTTCACTGTCTTTGCCAAAGCAAATTAATTAATTAAATAGTGAATTAATTAATTGAAATGAATAAGAAATGTATATATAAGTATAAAAAAATTCATATTATTTCTATGTCATCCTAAAATAGGTTTAATTTTCTTTAATAAAAAAAATATAACTTTTTTTTTCTTTAGATTTTGGGATGAAATATGACCTGGACATATTTTCTTGTGAATCACCTTCCTAGTAAACCCCAAATTGAATTGCTAAAATACTTTCATTTTATAAATGCAAACATAACACAGAGTACAAGTAGGAATTTATACCATATCCAACTTTGCCAGTGTCATGTGTTTATGATCTGTGTGTGTGTGTGTGTGTGCGTGTGTGTGTGTGTGTGTGTGTGTGTGTGTGTGTGCGTGTGTTGAGCAGTCGTCACATCCTGCGTGCTGTGCTGTAAGTGCACCTCCTCAACATCTACCAAAACACTCAAACACTTCCTCTTTCCTCCATTTGTTTCTGGTTCTTCTCTTTTGGTGCTGATGAGGCACAGATGTTGGACTCAGAGGAACATCTTGATCTAATCTGGAGATTCATGAGCTCATTCATGGACTTCCACTATCTGTCTCTCACTATCTGCACAAACCTGTAACCAATCCCACCCGTTCTTCAGGAAGACTGCGTTCATTGTGATGTCCTTCATAATGCTGGAGCTAAAACACATTCGCTCTGTCAGGTTTCACCCCTCTGTATTTACACAGACCTCATCTGGACTCATTCTTACTGTAATCTATACATGCTTTGCTTAATTAAATGAAGATTTTAAAGAGAGAATTCTTACAGACAATGTAAACATGTAAAACTATCACCATGTGGAAAAGAAGCGTTCCAACCAGTCATGGATGGCTTTTCAACCCATCAACCTTATATTTCACATCAGCATGAACTGCATTTTGAATTATTTGCATTAAATACATTACAATATGAGAGAGAATGACTTGAAATCAAGGTCCTCAGTGGCTTTTAGTTGCATGCAAGTCAAAGCAGAATTACTGTAATTATGTTCAGCATAACAAAAACCATATCTTGAAATCATATTGTGAATAATCAAGACATTTTCTATTCTCTGTCTGAGCATTTGCATTCATTCAATATTCATAACAACAACAACGAATTACTACACTGTAAAACAAAAAAATTTGAGCCAACTTAAAATGAAGGCAACTAGCTCCAGCATATTTTTGAGTTATGTCAACTTATTTTTGTAGGAGATTATCAACTTTTTGTTGTATAAGCTTAAAATAACAAGTAGAGAAAACTCAAAAATCTGCTCAAGATGGTTGCCTTAAAATTTTAAGTTGGCTCAACTTTTTTTTTTTTTTTTACAGTGTATAATTTGGCATTTCTAACTTGTAGAAATCATATTCACATCATAGTCAAACACATAATTATGAGCTGGAAACTCAAATTTTCATTAAAGCTCTGACTTTGATTCATGTGAAAACAACCAAAATATCAGATCGTCTAAAAACAAGTCCCGTTTTATGCAGTTTTGCTAAATCAATCTGGTTTTAAAGATATTTAGATGTGCTTTACATGAAAACATGACAAAACACTGATTAAATTGATTAATTAGTGTTCATGAGAATTGGGAGCCAACATTTTCCTAATTATCATAACATTTCCATTTAGCAATTAAATTGAGGATTTAATAGTGAGATGAATCTAAAAACAAAAACATGTCATATTTCATCCCAATATCTTAAGAAAAAACAAGTTATATATATATTATAATTGCTAAATGGAAATAAAATACGAATGAAAATATGATACAGAAATGATTCAGTGTCAACATATCGAAGCAGTTACAATACTATAATTAACGTCATGATTTTCTGTAAAGCTGCTTTAAAGCAATGTGCGCTCTACATAAGAATTTGACTTGAATTAATCATGCACTTTGCCATCATTATTCAAAGAAATCACACCATTGTAGCCATAGAAATGAATAATTCATGAGCCTGAGGACATGAAGATGAGCTGTCATTGTGTAATTATGGTAATCCTGACATGAGTGTCACATTAGATTCAGATTCCTCGTCTTATCAAGAACATTTCTACACTGTATGGGC
Organism: Ptychobarbus kaznakovi; assembly: GCA_027422405.1. Lineage (NCBI taxonomy): Eukaryota > Metazoa > Chordata > Actinopteri > Cypriniformes > Cyprinidae > Ptychobarbus > Ptychobarbus kaznakovi. Next base: position 23,691,288 of record CM049808.1, on the reverse strand, counting down.
TTCTGGAGTTGATACTGTATGTAGGTCTATGGAGATGAAACGGTCCCATTACATGATCAGATGGATTTCTGAGCAACGTGAAGTCCTGCCCATCAACCATTCAGATATATTTTGAGAGAAAGTGTAAAGACAGTCAGATATATACTCACCCCGTGTCTGCTGCACTTGGCCGAACAGTCGTGAACCCCGAGCACACTGATGTTCTGACACTGTCTGTTTATGCACATCTACACACACACACACACACACACACAGACACACACAGAGACACACACACACACACACACACACAGACACACACACACACACACACACACACACACACACACACACACACACACACACACACACACACACACACACACACACACACACACACACACACACACACACACACACACACACACACACACCCCACACACACACACACACACACACACACACACACACACACACACACACACACACACAGACACACACACACACAGACACACACACACACACACACACACACACACACACACACACACACACACACACACACACACACACACACACACACACACACACAGAGACACACACACACACACACACACACACACACACACACACACACACACACAGTCAGTCAGTGATGATTGACAGCTCAACTCCACCCAAACATACTGACACGATCCATCCAAACAGGGTGGAAAAGTGTCTCATTCAGTTTCACTCACATTTACTGCTTTATAACGTCATTTTATTAATACTATGATGTCAGGGTTATTTCCAATTATGTCAGGATGTGACCAGTGAGGCATTCTTTCCTTCGTTAACAAGGCTGATTTCATTCACGACTCAATTTTGACTAAACATGCAGTTATTACATTTTGCTTTTGCATGGCACCAATGACTTCTATTGATTTTGATATATAAATGAATTATAATGATATCAGATCAGGGTCAGAAATAAACTATGGATTGAGGCAAAATGCCAACAGTGTATTACATTTGTGACATGTTTCATAATACACTATTCGAGACATATCAGGAAAATAATGCTGAGCTTTACATTTAAACGAGTTTAGTAAACCTATAATGAGTCTAATTTACATAGAAATGTGATGTTTGGCACAATTTCAGCACATTTAATTAGAAGACAGTCTTTGAGCTAAAATAATGCCTATAAGTGTATATATATATATATATATATAGAGAGAGTATGTTATTTATTTAAAATGTATGAAAATAACAGGTAAAAAAGCATCTGAAAATCAATTCTACAGAGCAAATATATAATATTCAAATAAATATTCATAATAACTATTTGAAAAGACAGAGAAACCTAAAGCTATTCATTAAAATAATGATTAATAATTATTACCTTTTTAAGATCCCAAAGCAAGACTTAAGTGACTTTATAGTTAACAAAAAAGCATCACTTAAATATAATCCCAACATAAGCTCTAGTTTCATTCATAATACCCTAGAAACCACATAGCAACACAATTCTACATGATCTACATGAACGTAATCTGAACAAGTGTGAGTTTGATTTACTCTCTTTACCATGTTTTCTCCACACTTGGTGCCGGTGAGCACGAGGCCCGGATCCGGCATGTCGTCTCCCAGATACACATGAGTCCCGCGGCAGAGGATACGTCCCCCTTGAAGCGGGATGTTGGTTTCTATGGAGACGGCATTGGTGCCAATCACTGGCCGATTGGCTCCACCCTGACACTGGATCTTCCCACATTTAGCATCTCTGGAAAACAGCAGGAGCAAACAAATTAAAAAGGCAATATTTTATTTACTTAATAAACTAATATATATATATATTTTATTAAGTAAATAAACATCACAATTAAAAGAACCAAAGACTTAAACTACTTCAGTCTGTGTGCATTGAATTTATTTAATACACGAGTTTCACAATTTGAGTTGAATTACTGAAATTGAGAATTATATATCGTCTGAAAGCTGAATAATCTTTCCATTGATGTATGGTTTGTTATGATAGGACAATATTTGGATGAGATACAACTATTTGAAAATCTGGAATCTGAGGGTGCAAAAAAATCTAAATATTGAGAAAATCACCTTTAAAGTTGTCCAAATGAAGTGCTTAGCAATGCATATTACTAATCAAAAATTGCAAGTTTTGATATATTTACGGTAAGAAATGTACTAAAATATCTTCATGGAACATGATCTTTAATTAATATCCTAATGATTTTTGGCATAAAAGAAAAATCAATAATTTTGACCCATACAGTGTATTTTTGGCTATTGCTACAAATATACTCCAGCGACTTAAGACTGTTTTGTGGTCCAGGGTCACATATGTACTTAGCATTTTTTACATTTATCCTTGTTTTTGGGGTTGTGAACTTATTTCTCAAATTTAGCTCAACTTTTCCAAGCGCTAACAGATCCCATGTTATGAATCAGAGAGTTCCCAGACTGACACATCTGCCAAGGATCGTGGTAATGGGAAGTACATCTTGATTCCAATGCAGCCAAAACACAGAGAAATAATGAGGCATCCTCTCCACCAAAGACCAATTACTGCATTCACAGGGCAGTTTCTCACGCAGTCGCGTCCAACACGAAAGAAAGAGACTGACAGACAGACAGACAGACGTGGCTTGAGACCCTTTGGCCAAAATAAAGAGTCATTAGTGGCCTAAACCGTTTCTCTCTCCATCTGTCCACTTCAGTCATTAAAGTAATTACTGCATCGAGGATAAGATCCGTGAAGCACTTAATAAAGCAGCCAATCTGAGCTCAATTAAAACTAAATATATGACAGGTGTTACCTGCATATGCTAATTACTCTGACATTTTCAATAGGCTTCTGTTCTCTTTCTTTTAAAGACTTGTGTTGTTATTTGTCTGGTTGTTTGATTTCTCAACGGATCTCTCTCACTCTCTCTCTCTCCTGGATTTCTCTGTCTCTGTCACTCTCTCTCTCTCTCTCTCTCTCTCTCTCTCTCTCTCTCTCTCTCTCGCTACCCCTCTCTCTCTGTCTCTGTCTGTCTCTCTCTCTGTCAGTCAATAAAGAACAGGATGAGAAGAAACTGATGAGATGAATTCATTTAAAATGTAATTTAAATCTAAAATGTAATTTTAAAAGAAAAACACTCAAAGACCTAAATAAACACTCCTCAGAAGACCTCAGAGGTTTTGAAGGCACTTTTGATTTTCTGTCGTCCTGAAGTGTCCTCACTAAAAGCAACATTCTTCCAAAAATCTGTAATAAACTATTTATTTTGCAGCAAATCATCTGCTGGAATATAAAAACACTCCCTTATGCACCCGATGAAGCCACTGCCACACTCCACTATATTAAAGTTATATGAAACTATATTCTCTATACGAAAGTAGCTGTCACTTTTAACGCCAGTTAATATTTCAGTGAATTTATTTTATAAAAATAAATACGTTTTGAAAGTTACGTTCTGTCACACACACCTTAAAAACTCATTGCATCATCATATCATTCGTTTGTGTGGGGTAAGTTGTCACATGGGAACCTACCTATTTAGCTAAATCCAAATAATTATTAAACCATAAAAAACATACCATACAAAAATATGAAACCATTGGTTTGCCCAACAAAATAAATAAATTGTTTGAATTTATATTGGCCCAATACACATTTGAAAAGCTGCCCTATAAAACAACAAGAAAACATTTATTTCTGTATAATTATGTTTGCCATTGATGCAATTCTGCATCAAAAATGTATCTTACCGTGCTTCACATTTGGCAAATGATCCCTTTGCATCTTTTCCACAGTTTCCATATGGATCTCCCGCCGAGTTGACTCTTTCGAAACAGATTCCTGGAGCTGGTTTTGCACCTGTTAACACACACACACACACACACACACACACACACACACACACACACACACATGTTCTTCACATATACTGAACACACAGATGAAGTATAGACTGCTGCAGTAGCGGTTCCTCCAGGCCTGCGGGTGGCGCTGTACTCACCCTGTCCCCACAGTGTGATGCACTGCTGCTCGTGTGTCTGGCAGATGCCGTTGTAACAGTGTCCATCCACACCCTGACAGGTGTGTCCGTCGTGCAGGTAGACATTAGCGGGACAGTGAGGATCGGCGCCTGTGCAAAACTCCGGCAGATCACAGGAGTTACTGGAGTCACGGCACGGAGTCCCTGCAGGCTTCAACTACACAACAAACGCATGACAATTACTGCATGAAGTCCTTTCAGCCGATACAAAATAACAGTTTACTTTTATCTCAATATTCCTGGTTTTATTGGAATAGATTCATCAGTGCATGCTATTCTAAACAATTTGATTGTTTTAGAATAATATGCACTTTGACTTATTTTGTTTGGTTATTTAGGTGGTTTAATAGCCTACTTTTGTTGACATTATTATTTTGAAAACAAAAACATACAAATGTGAAACAGTTGCATTGACAAATAAAGCACAATGAGAACAGAGACTTAATTGAAGAAAATATTACATATGATTTATTATGGTAATATATTAGGTCAATATTTGACATTATATTAAAGGAATACTCCACCCCAAAATGAAAATGTTCATTAATCACTTATACCCCCGTGTCGTTCCAAACCCGTAAAAGCTTCGTTAGTCTTCTGAACACGTTTTAAGATATTTTGGATGAAAACCGGGAGGCTTGTGACTCTCCCATTGACTGCATGGTAAATTGCACTGTCAAGGTCCATAAAAGTATGAAAAGCATCGTCAGAATAGTCCATCTGTCATCAGTGGTTCAATCTGAATTTAATGAAGCGGCGACGAGAACACCTTTTCTGCGCAAAGAAAACAAAACTACGATTTTATTCAACAGTTAGTCTCTGGTTCAGCGTACGCTCTTGTGTGTCAGCCGCGCCACACGGATACGTCTTCTACGTTTGTTTACGCTTTGATTTGAATGAAAACAGCGCATCGAGTATGCGGCTGACACACAAGAGCGTACGCTGAACCAGAGACGAATTGTTGAATGAAGTCGTTGTTTTGTTTTCTTTGCGTTGTGTTCTCGTCGCTTCATTAAATTCAGATTAATGACAACATTTTCATTTTGGGGAGGAGTATCCCTTTAAGTAACATATTATTGTAAAATAATTTAACAGTTAATAAATATTTTTAAATAAATGTCATCCTTAAAGCTGCAGTCCATAACTTTTTTTTGGTTAAAAATGATCCGAAATCAATATTTGAGCAAGTACATAACCAGCCAGTGTTCAAAACTATCGCCTTGCTTTAGCCAGATTCACAACGGTTAGCTTATTGTTTTCTAATATGAGTGGTACAGGTAGGTTTTCGGGGAAATTCGAGCGTCATTACGTCACGTCTGTAAACATAAAGATCGAGTCCCGGCTGAGGATCCTGCAGGTGACGGATCGTTTATAGCTTTTCTCACAGCAGCTAGAATAATTAAATGTTTCATTTTGATGGCGGATTGTTATGCAGAAAGGATTATGCGTTTCTGAAACACATGTGACTGAAATTAAATCATTCCAGTTTTAAATGTGCATCTAATTACAGATAGCCTTATTAAACAAGATTTGTATTTTAAAGAGAACCAGTTCGAAGGGACCATAATTTGCTTTTTGGGTTAAAATAATTTCTTAAGAAATTCTAATGGTATGACAATTAGAGATTCGACTGTACTAAATTGAAATCTACACGCTAATACACACTATACTCCTTAAATAAATGTATAAAGTGGATAAATAAATGCATAAATAAAGTGCATAATTAAATGTATAAAATACATTTATTTTGCCGCACAATTTTCTTTTAAGTACATAAAATGTAACAAGATATAGAAGACAGCAACAAATAAAGTGAATTATGCTGAACGATGAAAGTTACCTGACAGTCTTCACAACACTGTCCATGCGCACATACGGCTTCCTCCTTCAGCGTGCATGTACTGGCATTACAGCAGGGATTCAGACACTCCTACAGAGACACTGTTTTTAGCATTGATAATAGCAGAAATGTTTCTTGAGCAGCACATCTTCATATTAGAATGATTTCTGAAGATCATGTGACACTGAAGTAATGATGATGAAAATGTAGCATTGATCACAGTAATAAATGACATTTTAGGAGTTATTCAAATGGAAGAACATTTTATATTGCAATAATATTTCACATTTTTACTGTATTTCGGATCAAATAAATGCAGCGTTGGTGAGTAGAAGAGACTTCCTAAATAAGTGCTTTTTTTCTAATTTAGATGTGACTCAAGTACATTTGCATACGTGTAAGAATCGGGTCTAAATAATTTCCCGGATGCTTTTCTCTGACCGCTGGCTCTGTGGAAATTCATGAATTGAACATGAGCATTGTTGACGGATGAATGGACACACACATTGTACCTTTTTGCTATGCATTCTGCACTGCCAGCAACATTTCAGCAAAGACATCAACGAACAGATTTAAACCCTCAGGAAACACCTGAAGTGCTCAGACGCAAACAAAAGCTTTTCTCTGCGGCCCTCGCTAAATCTCCTGGTCCAGCGTGACAGATGCATCTCATTCTCGTGCTTCTCACAGAAAACACTGTTTATTTCAGATTTGGAGGAGCGACTGCTAATGATGCACGACTCACCGGAGAGTGTGAATATCGTGGCACATATGCGGCGCTTAAGGGAAACATGTTAATGTCTTGATGAAATATGTTTTTGAAAACAAAACATACACACAAGAGCTCCGACGTACCTCCAGATCTCCGCAATCGCACTGCTCTCCCTCCTCCACGTATCCGTTTCCACATTTCTGTCCTCCGTAGAGCACCTTCACCTCCGGCATGTTGAACAAACACATGCCCACACCTTTCTCCAAACTCGCCGCGAGATCCTTCTTACTGCACGTACTGAAGACTGTAGGGAAAGGATACCTGAAAGAAAGCAGAAATATTACCTGAACGAAAACTGACCGTTCACTTTTGTGACATTCAACATATGCACACATAAATGGACCAATCAGGCAGCGGAACTCTTGCCAAGGAAATGACATCATCCTGTAAGTGCTGACTGGCACGAGGACCAATTAAACAAGGCCCAGAGGAGAGAACAGTGACAGATGAGAGATATTTATGAGTCCGGAGTCTGTAAGAAATCACACTGATTCACCAGATTTTAAATGGGAGGCAGCAGGAAGTGTATGTGTGTGTTTGTGTCCACGATAGCACTTCATATTACATGCGGTTTCATTTGGACTGAATTATCCAACAAATCAAGATTCTAATAGACTGGTTTAGTGTTTGCATATGCAAATATAACGATTGCACCCTATAAACCGCATAGCAATGCACACACACAAAAACAACTGCAGAAAAACACTAGAGCAACTGCCTCACAACACCCTAGCAACCACCCACAAACATTATAAAAACACTTAAAATGCCATAGCAACCACTCTCTCAACATAACAACCCACAATGCTCAGGCAATATTGTAACATGTTATAAAACACTCAGAATGCATTAGCAACTACCTACACACATTCTAAATAATACTTAAGCCCGGTTTCACAGACAGGGCTTAGACTAAGCCAGGATTAGGCCATAGTTCAATTTAGACATTGGAGTAATTTTTATAAACATGCATTATTAAAAAAACATTAATGGTGTGCATCTTGAGACAAAACAAAGACACTGGTATATTTAAAGATCAGTCAATGAAGTTTATTTCAGTTGAAACAGCTCAAACTGACATTTTAGTCTGGGACTAGGCTTAAGCCTTGTCTGTTAAACCGGGGGTTAAAATGCCATAGCAACTCCCTAGTAACGACTCACAACATAGCAACTCTAACCCCCTCAGAATGCCAAAGCAACCACACAAACATTCTAAAAATCACATAGCAACCACCAACCAAGACCTTGGCGATGGCCCACAACACCTCAGCATTGTGGAGGTGAGTTTTGAACGCACAGACATCTTATTTTCTTCAGAAATTGTAAGTACTTTACTTTTCTGTTTCCCACAAAACACCGATACACTTCCACACATGGTGGAGATGATTTCACCACACACACACACACACGCACAAATCCACTCCGAATATCACTGCTCCCCTGTGGAGCATAACAAAATGTTTCGCCACAGCGTCCACATGACGAAATCCCGAGTTTACAAACAACCCAACAGCCAGAGAAATTACAGCCCTCGTTTGTGACTGACAGCGACGCGATCGAGCCCCCGGAGAGAAGCATATGGTGCATATTACGAGTCTGGCTGATGGGCTCATGATGGCGAAGACCATCTGTGATCAGGGAGGGATTTTAGGAGGATTTAGGGATGGTGATTGCAGGACTCGATGCAGGTGTGAATCATTGCAGTCGGCTGCTTTCATTAACACACTGAACACTACATCACTAAACATCCTGATGAATTAAATCTGTATGATTGGTTGAGTTACAACACATGCTGTAGATCTGGAGGCTGAGTATTAAACACACAGATGCTCAAAGAAGTTCTTACAACCCCTTTATTATCCAAAATGACTTCATCTAAGGATATTTAACTATTTGTACTGCAAGCTATGCCAAATATCACTATAAAGATTCATTTTCTTTTAAATTTAAATAAAGTTCAAACCCATGAAAAATGGAAATTAATTACATTTAGCAGACGCTTTTATCCAAAGCGACTTACAGTGCATTCAGGCTATACATTTTTTGTCAGTATGTGTGTGTTCCCTGGGAATTGAACCCACAACCTTTGCGCTGCTAACACAATGCTCTACCACTGAGCCACAGGAACACAATGAAGTACTGCGAGTGATGCAAATTAATAGAAATGACCGTAAATACACACAATATATTTACACAGACTATATGGGCATTATTGCAAAACAATCAGACCCTAAATATGTATACAAACAAATAAATAAATAACATGTATTGCCAAGTTTTGGGCCAATAAGACCTTTTTTAATAAAAAGTAATATTGTATTCAGCATAGGTGCATTAAATTGATCAAAAGACACAGAAATTGAGTAGAAATGTGTCACAGTTTCCACAAAAATATTAAGCAGCATAACTTTGATAATAACAATAAATGTTTGATGAGCAGCAAATCAGTATATTAGAATGATTTCTGAAGGATCATGTGACACTGAAGACTGGAGTAATGATGCTGAAAATTCAACTAGATCACAAGAATATATTATTATTATTAAATATATTACACTAGAAGACAGTTATTTTGAATCGTAATAATATTATGAAATATATAAAAAATTCTGTATTTTGATCAAATAAATGCATCCTTTGGAGCACAAGACACTTCCTTAAATAAAAAGATTGACTGCAGTCCCAGCATGCCTCAGTGCCAGAGCTCATCTTCATACTGCGCTGCTGTTGAATAGTACTTCTTTAAATGCATGCAACATGCTTAACTGGCTAAAGAAGAAGCCCAGACTGGAAACTTGAATGTGTGTTCTTCAGACGGAAACTCATAACACGCCTGATTTTCTTCTCGAGGTTGAAGATTACTCGGCTCCTGTGTGATGGTGATGAGTTTGTTTTCGGTAATAGCTCTTGAATTATTGCAGTTGTTTGGCACAGACAGCTTTGATTGGCTCGGATGTGATTGTGAAGTGTGATGTCATGCATTAGAAACATCTGTAAAACACATCGTACGATGATAGGAACCGCGCTAATCCGTCCAGGTTGCCTGGTTCACGTCTGGATTTCCGACATCAGCCAGCAGAGATCTCTCACATGATGGGATATGACTATATGAAATGCTTCATATTTGTTTGTACAAATTAATATTATATAGATCCCCTCTGTGTACATTTTCCAACATGTTTTTGGATACAGGCTACTCAATACAGGTTCCTTGATTTATAACCTAAGCAGGTACTGTAACAGTCATTTACTAGCTAAATATTAGAAGTGATGAATCAACTTATTGTACCAATAACTAAAGCCAACATCACTGATACACCAATAATGCTATGAAATACAGTATTTGATATTTGAAATCCATAGTTTTTAACATTTAAAATACCTAAAATGCACATTTTCACACTTCAGTTTTACATTCAATAACAACGCCAGAATATTAATAAGAATCTTGTAAATTAAGATAAATAGTTCTTCATAAACATTTTTTATTTTCTAAGTTTATGACATTTTTTTTTGCTAATTATTTCTTATGTGTCTGTGTGTGCCTGTACATATAAACTGAAAATTCATGCAGTTTTATGCCAATTAATAAAATACAAATAAAATAAAATTTAGAAAAAGATAAATAGAAAATAATATATATTTGTTTTCCTTTTCTTAATTTAAAGCACAATAAATTTCCTGCTAAATTCATACAAAATATGTATTATATTTTTATATTCTTATTATATTATATTTAGTATTGTCAAATGATTAATCGAGATTAATCGCATCCAAAGTAAAAGTATTTGTTTACATAATATATGTGTGTGTACTGTGTATATTTATTATGTATATATAAATACAAACATATATTTATACAAGCATATATTTAAGAAAAATATGTTATGTTTATATATTAAATATATTTATATATAATATAAATTATATGAATATAAATATACATGTAAGTAAACACATGTAAATGTTTTCAAAATATTGTATGTGTATGTATGTATATATACATAATAAATATACGCAGTACACACACATATATTATGTAAAGAAAACTCATCTCTAGCACATGTTGGTACTGAACAGCACGGCTGAGCTGGTTTAGCAGGTAGACCAGCAGAAAACCAGCGTAAACCAGTGCAGAACAGCACGGCTGAGCTGGTTTAGCAGGTAGACCAGCAGAAAACAGCGTAAACCAGTGCAGAACAGCACGGCTGAGCTGGTTTAGCAGGTAGACCAGCAGAAAACCAGCGTAAACCAGTGCAGAACAGCACGGCTGAGCTGGTTTAGCAGGTAGACCAGCAGAAAACCAGCGCTAAACCAGTGCAGAACAGCACGGCTGAGCTGGTTTAGCAGGTAGACCAGCAGAAAACCAGCGTAAACCAGTGCAGAACAGCACGGCTGAGTGGTTTAGCAGGTAGACCAGCAGAAAACCAGCGTAAACCAGTGCAGAACAGCACGGCTGAGCTGGTTTAGCAGGTAGACCAGCAGAAAACCAGCGTAAACCAGTGCAGAACAGCACGGCTGAGCTGGTTTAGCAGGTAGACCAGCAGAAAACCAGCGCTAAACCAGTGCAGAACAGCACGGCTGAGCTGGTTTAGCAGGTAGACCAGCAGAAAACCAGCGCTAAACCAGTGCAGAACAGCACGGCTGAGCTGGTTTAGCAGGTAGACCAGCAGAAAACCAGCGTAAACCAGTGCAGAACAGCACGGCTGAGCTGGTTTAGCAGGTAGACCAGCAGAAAACCAGCGTAAACCAGTGCAGAACAGCACGGCTGAGCTGGTTTAGCAGGTAGACCAGCAGAAAACCAGCGTAAACCAGTGCAGAACAGCACGGCTGAGCTGGTTTAGCAGGTAGACCAGCAGAAAACCAGCGCTAAACCAGTGCAGAACAGCACGGCTGAGCTGGTTTAGCAGGTAGACCAGCAGAAAACCAGCGCTAAACCAGTGCAGAACAGCACGGCTGAGCTGGTTTAGCAGGTAGACCAGCAGAAAACCAGCGTAAACCAGTGCAGAACAGCACGGCTGAGCTGGTTTAGCAGACCAGCAGAAAACCAGCGTAGACCAGCAGCTGGTTTAAAACCAGCAGAAAACCAGCGTAAACCAGTGCAGAACAGCACGGCTGAGCTGGTTTAGCAGGTAGACCAGCAGAAAACCAGCGTAAAACCAGTGCAGAACAGCACGGCTGAGCTGGTTTAGCAGGTAGACCAGCAGAAAACCAGCGCTAAACCAGTGCAGAACAGCACGGCTGAGCTGGTTTAGCAGGTAGACCAGCAGAAAACCAGCGCTAAACCAGTGCAGATCAGCACGGCTGAGCTGGTTTAGCAGGTAGACCAGCAGAAAACCAGCGCTAAACCAGTGCAGAACAGCACGGCTGAGCTGGTTTAGCAGGTAGACCAGCAGAAAACCAGCGTAAACCAGTGCAGAACAGCACGGCTGAGCTGGTTTAGCAGGTAGACCAGCAGAAAACCAGCGCTAAACCAGTGCAGAACAGCACGGCTGAGCTGGTTTAGCAGGTAGACCAGCAGAAAACCAGCGTAAACCAGTGCAGAACAGCACGGCTGAGCTGGTTTAAGGTAGACCAGCAGAAAACCATAAACCAGTGCAGAGCTGGTTTACAGCACGGCTGAGCTGGTTTAGCAGGTAGACCAGCAGAAAACCAGCGCTAAACCAGTGCAGAACAGCACGGCTGAGCTGGTTTAGCAGGTAGACCAGCAGAAAACCAGCGCTAAACCAGTGCAGATCAGCATGATCATTCAAACTGGGTTGTAAAACCAGCAAAATATCAGTAGATTGTTTCATTTCTGGAGATAAAAGCATGTAAAGCTCACTGCCACAATGATGTTTCTTTCCTTCTGCATAACCTGTATGATATTCATAAAGGTTTGCGATGACAAAACGATAGCAGCACTGTCATTTTTGGGTGAACTCTCTCTTTAAAGTGTTCAATAAATTCAGTTTTATGGTTCTGCCAACCATCAAGCAAAGAGCTGGGCAGCGTTTACCTCCTCAGATCTACAGCTTATCTTTTCAGCATGGACCAGCGTTTGCTTCAGAATCCAGTTGGCTTTGCTGTGGCCATTAATATGCATCAGAGCCACCGAATACTGTGATGTTCGCTTCGTTCCTGGCAAGTGCACTGAGTCCACGGGGCAAACGTGAGCACGGAAATCTGGCTCACGCTCGCTGGACCGACTGTACCCGCGACGGCCAGCGCCAGGGTGGCATGAGCCTGCGGGAGGGTGAGAGATAAGCAGATGCTTCCTCCTGCCTCCCGATGCCAGCCCAGAGATCAGCGCTCAGCGACTCGAGTGTGTCTAACACCTCCTCTGGACTCAGCTCAACAGGAGGTCTACATAATGGAGGCGCTGCCACGGCTCAGGGATCTCGCTGTGAGTGCGGTTTGTTCTCTACGAGGGAACGAGGAGCTTCCAAACGCTCTATAGAAGCACAGGAAGAAATATAGCAGCGTCAGAGAGAGTTCTGCTGCAATACTACATCAGTATTTCTGTAATATTGAATTAGATAGTTCTGTTCATTCACTCTTCCCCATGTAGTTCTGAACATGCATGAACATTAAAGATGATATTTACAAGAACTTTTGTACGTTTTGATTGTTATGTCTCATGTTGTCTTTGGTCCCTGGCCTTCTGATTTTTTTATTTATTTATTTAACCACAAACTTAAAAAAACTTAATTAATTAAATGTTTTTTTATTAATTAATTTAACTGAAACAGAACTGAAATTAGATAAATAAATTAGAATTCAGTTCAAAAATGCTGAATTGATTTGAATTGAGGTAGCAAACTATCATAGAGTGAAAGTAGAATTTAAATAAATTAATAATTAAATTATACGTTTATATATATGTGTATCGTGTATTAATCAGAAGCCACAAAAAAAAAAAAATCAACACAGGTAATGCACTGTGGGAAATATTGTTTTCCAGTCTGAAACACAAAAGTCTATTTATAAAATAATAAATTATATTTAATAAAATACTTAAAAAAACATCTGTACTTTATTGTATTTTAAGTAATTACATTTTTTTTATTTAAATTTAAATATACAACTAAATGCATTTAAAAAATGAAGTTCTGATGAGTATTTTTGCCCCCTTCATTTTGATCCTGGGAATCCTCAACTACAGTTTTCTTATGCATTTATGACCTATATGATCTACTAATTATAATTAATCTGCATAAAGTGTAATTATTTTCACTGAAAAAGGTCTAATTTATTTAAATGCATATTTAAACATGTATTTTTACACACACAATTACTTTGAATAAATTCAAACGTTTGTGAACCAGGGTGGAAGAAGGCTTCATAGCATGCATTACCTTAAAGTTATATATCTAAATATATAAAGTACAATTCAGGAAATATCTGTTCTAGTCATTCCAATTCAACTTGGCCTATTCAATTCAAATCTGTTCATATCTACCAGCTCCAAAACATCCCATTAAAAGCTTCACACTGGGTCTCTTCCGCTCTAGGTTCAGAATAAGCCGCTGATCACGCGCTGTGTACAGATAAAGTCCAGATACTTGAGATTAGATTCATCAAACCTGCAGGACTGACGGAGCTGCTTCAAACCTCAGAGGGATTTACACCACTCACGTCTTAATTAATGCAATTACATAGATGTGAAGCTCATAAACGAGCACCTGCTGTGATGTTAAATTCATTGGCGCTTTGATCTATGAAAGCTCTGTGAGAAGAGATGCAGACTAATGCGCTGTAATGGAAGAAATATCCGTCTTAATTCTCTGATTACAGATTCACATTTGTTCAAATACATCTCTCTGGATCAGATCTGTTTTTCTCGTCCGGTCCTTCACGACAGCTCTGTATGAGCACATCATGGAGCGTCGCTTGACGAGTTTTGCATGGGTGCCGTCCAGCTAAAACACTGGTGCGGATGAACTGATACACACTAGAGGATGCTGGGATCGAGCACGACCATCTGCCTCGTGAGAAAATCGAGCATGGCCTGCAAATGTGTGATTTACTTGCATGGAATCACACAAGACGACTACTATTACAGACTCAAAACGTTTTTTAGGAATGCCACACTTTAAATGTCTTTATCTGAAATAGGTGTTGTGAGAAATCACGTCTGTTACAGCACTATATCATACATGTTTTTAGTTTTAGTTTCAAGTAACATTAATATCCCTGATACATAACACAATAACATTCCCAGAAATTCACAATCACTTTCTGATGAGTAAATATGTGCTGCTAAACAAGTGAGATAGTTTATTCCTGAAAAGAGTTTAATCAAACCCTTATTGTTTAACACATTTAATCAGTGTGTGTTAAATTGTCTCCATGTTTAGTATGGACGTGTTTAAGTCATGTGTTTAGAGTTGTTTCTTCATCACAGCTGACCATAAAAGCGGTCGTCCCGTCTAACAGATGACAGAATACGCAGACGTCATGAACCAGCGGGTCAACTGCAAGCATGCTAATGAGCGTGTGGCTAAAGGCTAATGCTGTCCCGCTGGGTGGGGTGTTAAAGTGTGCTGTTGTGCAGATGACTAAATGAGCTCATTATTGAGTAATGAGGCAGAAACAGACAGAGCCGTCATGTGCCGAGCAGGCCGGAGTGATTCACAGTCAGCTGATGGGTTTGACTGATTTACACAGAACTTTTACTGTGGGTTACCGGGTTCTTCTGTTGAAAGCAATCCAGATAACAACAAACTGTTGAATTTCACAAAAATTAAATGAATTCAAAAATGGTCAATTACTTTAAGAAAAATATCTTTTTTTTTCACAATATTTTATTTTGAGTTTTGCTGACGAAAAATTAGGGTGAGAAAATTACAAAAATATAATATTTTTTTTGTATATACAGTATACTGTATTATATATTAATTATATATTTTATAATTGGCTTTTTATGAAACCTCACACTTCTTTAAAAAAATATATATTAAAAATAACATTAAAATATATTATATTTAAAAAATACAAAATATTTGTCATGGTTATATGGAATATTTATATTTTAAAAATATTTAAAACAATCGCCAACACTATATAACATCAAAATGTATTATACAAATGTAAAAATGTAATATATATATTTTTTAAATATATAAATATATTTTTTTAAAATAAAATATTTTTAAATAAGTAAATAATTAAAATATTTCTATGGCACTAAAATATATTAATATTTGTAAGACATATTAATTAAGAAAAAATATATAAATTTAAAATAAAAATAATTAAATATTACACTAATATCACACCAACATCTTTAAATATTTAAATAAATTAATATTTTAAAATATATTAATATATTATTGTTTAATTAACACCAGATGATACCAGGATACCAGCAATAATACAGAGATTAATTGGTTTGGAAAATGAATTTGTGGATAATAATATTTTTTTATCACCACACCATATACAATACTGCAAAAATAATGTTTTCCAAACATGTCTTTCATTGGTCAGAAAAGCAGGAAGCCCCACCCCCGAACTCACACGATTGGTTAAAACTCAGACCAGAACAGATTAAAGTTCTGAAAGCATCACAGAGCCTCGGTGCGAAATTGCGAATGTCCTTATTATTAAACGGATAAAGGAATATTGGAACATAAAAACCAATCACACACATCAGCTTTAAGGATTGCTTTTGCAGAACCGATGCAGTTTTCTCACCCGGTGGAGGGGGTCATGATACACCCGCCGCGGTCCACGGTGGCTCTGCAGCCGCAGCCGCGCTCCGGCGTGTCGTGGTTCATGCCAAAGTTGTGTCCGAGCTCATGGGCCAAAGTAACCGCAGCGCCGAGAGGGTTATCAGAGTGATCCTAGAAGACAGAGAGAGCGAGAAACCATCAGTCAAACACAATAAAAATAAATGCTTGGTGAATTCAAATAATAAATCAATTTCAATTCAAAACAAACAAGAGCAATTTCTTCCTCCGCGACCCCAGAGACCCGAGAGGCGTTATCCGTCCTGTTCCACCTTCCCTCCCCAGATTACATTTATCCCCACCTCTCTCCTCCTGCGCGCTTGTTTTCCTCTCAGAAAACGGTTTCACATGAGATCCGTAATGAGCAGACGCTAACGGCCTTTATAATTACTTTTCCACGAATCCTTCAGAGCAGCATAGCTGGAGATCCGCTGCTGTAATTGCAGACCGTTCTGCAGGCTTTGTTTGGGGAAGGGTGTGTGCTGATGAGGCAGGACAGACACAATTACAGTCGCTTTGGTGAGGACGTGTCTGCCAAACACGTGAAAGACAAATTAAAAGGAGGGAAACCCGCCAGATCCAGTTCAGTTCTGAGTGATTATGTGCAGAGGAAAGTTTTATTGCTCAGAAGGTGCTCTTTCAGAGCTGAAGAGACTCAGAAACCAAACACTGGAACAACATGATTTAAAAAAAATTCATTATATTATTCATAAAAGGTGCATTAAAAGGATCAAAAGTGACAGTTAAGACTTTTATAATGTTTCAAAAGACTTCAAATACATGCTACTCTTTTTGAACTTTCTATTCATAAAAAATACACTGTAAACAATGTAAAATAAAATAGATTAATGGAGTACATTTGACAAGAAAATATTGTTTCAGTCTTCAAAATTTAATGTTGAATTATATGTTACTTTCAAATTATTTTTATTTTTGGTGAAATTTAGATGCAATTTCTGAGTGCAAATTGTTTCTACACCATTTTTTCTTCAGTGTATGAATCAGCACAACTTTTCAACATTGATAATAATCAGAAATGTTTCTTGAGCAGCGAAATATTATAATTATTTCTGAAGGATCATGTGACACTGAAGACTAGAGTAATGATGCTGAAAATTCAGCTTTGATCACAGAAATAAATTACATTTTTAAATATTAAAAAAGAAAACAGATTTTTTTTTTATAGTTAAAAAAAACAACAGTTTTTTACAGTTTTTATTTTATTTTTTAAATAAAATAAATGCAGCCTCGTGGAGCAAAAGTGTTCTTTTAAAAACAGTGTTACATTTTACCAACCTCAAACTTTATTACCTATAAAGGTACACATTTAATCAAATAAATCTTTACAATTATTGCTGGCATGATCACATATAACTATACACAACTCTCCTGCCAGCTTTGGGCATTTATAACTGTCAGGCAAAAAGGCTGATGCTTATGAATCCAGCACATTCTATAATGAGCCTCATTTGCATAGAAAGGATGCACGTTTGTCAAGAAAAGAATGACTTAATTTAAATATGCATGATGCAATTTGCTTTGCCACTAGAGGAGCGTTTGACGGACAGGAGTGTGTAAATCCAGTCAGAGAGTGCTAAAAGAACCCGATCAGTTTGAAATCAAGCAGGAAAACAGCTAATTGGATTTCCAAAAGCCTCATTGGTTAAAAGATGCTTATGTCCGAATGCAATGTGGCAATACTTGGGTTTTTTCTCACTCTAGAGGACACACGTTTAAGATAGCTGGGTGCTTTTTGGAGCATAAAAATCAGACAAGCAGGAGACTCGAGCAAAAGTCTCCATTTAATCTCTTTTGATGTCATTTTGTGAGTTTTATTTCCAGTGGATGTGAGATTGAAGAAATCTGACGGTCCGGGGAGCTGAACACAATCATATAATCTGCTGATGTCTGTGTAGCTCATTGCATTTTCACGAAGCTTTAGTGGGAACTGGTCAAATGAGGACAAAACCTCATCCGAACACAAGATGTCATGAGATCGTGCCATGTTTCGGTGAAATACTGTGGCTTTTATGGTGGCAACTCCACTCAATCAAACAGCAAAAACAAAAGTCTGACATTCAAGAGGCGGCCAAAGGAAATAAAACACATCCGATGAATGAGTCAATGAAGAAAACATGCATGTCTGCTGTTTTGACTGACAACGACTAAATGTTTTGGTAGAAACCACATGATATGACCATAATGATCTATAATGGAGACGCTTCATATAATGGGACCCTCAATCAAAACACAAATACTGAGATGGAAACACATGCAAGCATATAGCTTGAATCGTCTGTGCTATTAAACCGGAGGTGTTATTAGTCAGGTAGCTGGCTATAAATACGACACGAGTTTAACTTGAAAGTATTTGCAGAGCAGGAACACACAGCGTTTTCCCTCGACCACAGACGCTCTCAGAAGGATGTTATCGTGGAGTGCTGCTGTGTGATCGGTGTGTTGGGGTGATTTAAGGGAAGCGTCTCTAGACGGCCGTGCTGAGTGTTAAAGTCCTCATTTGACACAGAAAAAAAAGAGATGATCATCTAAAAGTTAGAAACCACAGCAACCTCCTTTGACCTCTGGATTGAAGAACTAAACCATGCCGTATCCGTGTGGCGCAGCTGACACAGAAGAGCATACGCTGTTTCGGTTCAGTGGATATTCTCCAAAATGTCGCTAGAGACGAATTTGAATAAAGTCTTTTTTTTTTTTTTGCGCACAAAAAGTATTCTCGTAGCTTCGTGAAATTACTGTTGAACCCCTGATGTCACATGGATTATTTTACCGATCTCCTTGCTATGTTTCTGGACCCTGATCGTGTTAGGATTGTTGTCTATGGAGGGTCTGAGAGCTCTCAGATTCCATCAAAAATATCTTAATTTGTGTTCCGAAGATGAACACAGATCTTATGAGTTTGGAACAATATGAGGGTGAGTAATTAATGACAGAATTTTCATTTTTGGGTGAACTATCAATTTAAAAACATTTAAAATATACCATCTTTATGTTGTTTCTATATTAATTTAGAGATTCAATGTGACAAAATAATATATTATGACAAAAATATATTATTTTAATATGCGATCAATTACAGAAAAAAAATATTAATTAGTTGTTGTTTTAATAGTTTGACACACACACACACACACACACACACACACACACACACACACACACACACACACACACACACACACACACACACACACACACACACACACACACACACACACACACACACACACACACACACACACACACACACACACACACGTTCAAGGTCAAGTTCATTTTATTTGAATAGCACATTTATAACAGCCACTCGGCTGACCAAAGTGCTTTACAAGAGAGAAAATGATCGAAACAAAGAAAAAAAAAAGAACAACCCGTTTTAAAATGCCAGTATAACAGTAATCAATACACTAAGGAAAACAAATAGGTTTTTAGCAGGGACTTAAAAACAGACAGGGAAGAGACCATTCTAATCTCTAAAGACAGGGTATTCCAAAGCCGTGGCCCTGCCACCGCAAAGACACGCTCCCCTCTACGCTTACGTCTAACATCTGGAACTACCAACAAAGCCTGGTCGCAAGATCTTAGTCTTCTGGATGGAGCGTATAAATGACGGAGTTCAGAGAGCTAGACAGGAGCTAGGTTATGCTAAGATTTATAAAAGATTTATAAACAAAGAGTAGAATTTTGAAGTCTATTCTCTGATGAACCACAACCAGTGTAAAGATCTGAGAATAGGGTGATGTGTTCATGTTTGGGACACTTCAGAAGTCTGGACACAGTGTTTTGGACTAGCTGAAGGCGCGCAGTTTGAGATTTAGATATTCCACAATATAAAGAGCTGCAGTAATTTAGCCGATGTGTAACAAACACATGAACAGCCATTTCAAATTAATCAACTCTCTTCAAATATAACAGCAGACATACTGTTAAAAAGAGCAAAAAATGTAATGAATATAAATATAAATTTGAAAAGCTCAAAAATATCAATACACCTCCTTGTCATCAGGAATGATTGACAGATGTCACTCACCATGACGATGCCCCCTGACTGTTCCGCAGTGCACATGCTCATAATGGGAGCCATGCCGATGGTGGTGCCCTGGAAGTAAACGCCACTGAAGAGAGGAAACAGGAAGTCATGTGACACACATGTTCATCTACAGCAGGCGGTGTAAAGGTTCGATAGAAACAAATACGTGAATAAAAACCTCATGCATTTTTCAACATTTCAAAATACTAAATAGTAAAGTAATTTTTCCTGGTAGAAAGTGCCTTGATTCCGGCGGTAAACCGCGTGCTGTGTTTTCCACCTGTCGACCCTGAGCTGTAAACGCGTTTAGCAGTCAAACCTGATGAGCTGAGCGTTATCGTGGGGTCTCTGCGGGAGCAGCTTGACTTTTCTCCAGTCCAGGAACTCGTGGAGCGATGTGAACGGATCCTGTGTGATGGAGCATTTGTCTCCGTCACTCCACACCTCCAGCCCCACCAGAGCCACACGGATGTTCAGCGATCTGTAAAACTGAAACACGCCAGCGCTTGCTATCAGCGAAGCAGCTTTAAACAGATGTTTCGAGGAGTAAAACCTGACAAAAGCTCACTTTAGATACACAGGTTGCACAAATGTGTATGTGTGTAAATGTTTTTGCCAAATTATTGCGTCACATCCAATTAAGACATGCTAGAAATCATCAAAAAAACATAAATTGACTAAATAATATACATTATATTACGATGTAGATAACATATATTCAGATTTGCAATATATATTTATTCAGGATTTATAAATATTCTATTTATAATATTAAAATGTACACTTATTTACACAAATTTACACTATTTTTAGAATTATAACTATATACTAAAGAGTTATAAATACATTCCGATTTACAATTATATAGTCAGAGTTATAACTATATATTCACATTTTACACATATATATATATAAAACTTGTAACTATATTTTCATATTTATTTCTATTCAGACTTATAACTACATATTCAGATTTACTTCTATACATATATACATGATTTACATTTATATATTCAGTTTTGAATCTTTATATTCAGACTTGTATCTATTTATTCCAATTTACATTTATATAGTCAGAATTATAACTACATACAATTTACACATATACATTCAGATGTATAACTGCATATTCTGATTTACTAATTTTTATTCACTTTTATACATTCACAATTTACATTTATATATTTAGATTTGTATCCATATGTATATTCAGACTTACAACTATGTAATCTGATTTGCATTTATATATTCAGATTTTATATAATTATTACATTTATATATTCAGACACACATTTTATATGCATACACATATAGAAATATATGCTAAAATTAATGTTGTTGCACAAATATATACCTATGTATAATTTTCTTGCTTGTTTTTTGAATACTAAAATGCTGATTAAAAATGACTAAATAAGAACGTTTCAAGTTAACATAAGAGTTTTCCTCCCACATTATGTGTTTTCTGCAAGTATTAATTATTCATTCATTCATTAAGCATGTTGACATTCTTTACCTTGTCCACGTAGTTTGCTATTTCAGCAAGCCTCTGTTTCACTTTCTCCACGTCTTTCCCCTGTTTCTGATACTGAAATGCAAAGGAGGACAAAGAGTCTTTAAACTGCAGCCAAATGTGCCGTTCATTGGCAGACTGTGGTAAATGTCACATGAGGTAATTCACTTTCCACGGGCAGCGGCACAGATGTTGAGCCAAACACGACCAGCAGTGTTTGAAGTCCAGACTGTCAGTTTCACAAAATAAAAGCACAGACTGGACATATGTCACCCATGACTTCTGTTATTATTACAGGAGTGACAAAGAATCAGGATGGAAGTGAAATGCACTATTTCTAACTCTTTCTTTAACAGGATTTGTTCTTGTCCATAAAGCACCATGGATGGGATATTTGAAAGGTAGAAATAATTATATTGTAAACAAAGTGTTACTGAATGCACATTACAAACAGTCAGTAAATAGGTCAAGTGATCACAGCTGGGCTTCTTCATTTCTCGTCCAAACAAACAATGACCCTCTAATCTGCTTTGACCTTTGACCTCTTGACTTTCCTAAACTCAGGGTCAAGGGGTCATGACCTTGCACTGACGCAGCTATGGAAGTCTCACGCCATTGAATGGAGTTACAATGATTTAATTTGGTGTAACTCAGCTGGTCCAGGGCCATACAGTTATTTAAACTAAATAAATAATTTTTTTTTTAAATTGAAATGAGGAAGACATTAAAAAAACATGAGATATCAGATGACAAACTTATACAAAATGGAAATTGGAAATTTAACCAACTGAAATAAGTTAAAGTACTATAATTACTAACTGAAATAAAACTAAAACTGAAATTAAAATAAAATAAAAGTATTTAGAAACATTCATAAAAAAAAAAAAAAAAACTCTAAAAAATGGTGCTAAATAGCACTAAAAGTGGTTCTTGGCTCGTAATTATAGGTGAACCATTTTTGGTGCTATATCTTCAAATGCTATATCTTTAAACCTTTAGCACCATATCTTTAAAGGTGCTATACAGCACCTTTGTCAAATGGTGCTATGTAGAACCATAAGAGGTGCCATATTGCATTGTATTTCTTCAACAAAAATGGTGCTAAATTGCACCAACAGTGGTTCTTTGGCTCGTAAAGAACGTTTCAAGGGGCTTAACGGTTCTTTGTACGGCAGTGGTGCTATACAGCATCTTAATCACTCAAAAGAACCACTGAAGAACCATACAGGAGCTTAACAGGTTTAGCTGCTAATAGAACCATACAGGAGCTTAACAGGTTTAGCTTAATAGACAGGCCAAAGAACCGCTGAAGAACCATACAGGAGCTTAACAGGTTTAGCGGTGCTATATAGACCCTCAGTCATGCCAAAGAACCGCTGAAGAACCATACAGGAGCTTAACAGGTTTAGCGGTGCTATATAGACCTTCAGTCATGCCAAAGAACCGCTGAAGAACCATACAGGAGCTTAACAGGTTTAGCGGTGCTATATAGACCCTCAGTCATGCCAAAGAACCGCTGAAGAACCATACAGGAGCTTAACAGGTTTAGCGGTGCTATATAGACCCTCAGTCATGCCAAAGAACCGCTGAAGAACCATACAGGAGCTTAACAGGTTTAGCGGTGCTATATAGACCCTCAGTCATGCCAAAGAACCGCTGAAGAACCATACAGGAGCTTAACAGGTTTAGCGGTGCTATATAGACCTTCAGTCATGCCAAAGAACCGCTGAAGAACCATACAGGAGCTTAACAGGTTTAGCGGTGCTATATAGACCTCAGTCATCAGAACCGCTGAAGAACCAACAGGAGCTTAACAGGTTTAGCGGTGCTATATAGACCTTCATGCCAAAGAACCGCTGAAGAACCATACAGGAGCTTAACAGGTTTAGCATATAGACAATGCCAAAGAACCGCTGAAGAACCATTTTAACAGGTTTAGCGGTGCTATATAGACACATCAAAAGAACCGCTGAAGAACCATACAGGAGCTTAACAGGTTTAGCGGTGCTATATAGACACTCAGTCATGCCAAAGAACCGCTGAAGAACCATACAGGAGCTTAACAGGTTTAGCGGTGCTATATAGACCTTCAGTCATGACAAAGAACCGCTGAAGAACCATACAGGAGCTTAACAGGTTTAGCGGTGCTATATAGACACTCAGTCATGCCAAAGAACCGCTGAAGAACCATACAGGAGCTTAACAGGTTTAGCGGTGCTATATAGACACTCAGTCATGCCAAAGAACCGCTGAAGAACCATACAGGAGCTTAACAGGTTTAGCGGTGCTATATAGCATCTTAATCACTCCAAAGAACCGCTGAAGAACCATACAGGAGCTTAACAGGTTTAGCGGTGCTATATAGACCTCAGTCATGCCAAAGAACCGCTGAAGAACCATACAGGAGCTTAACAGGTTTAGCGGTGCTATATAGCATCTTAATCACTCCAAAGAACCGCTGAAGAACCATACAGGAGCTTAACAGGTTTAGCGGTGCTATATAGACCCTCAGTCATGCCAAAGAACCGCTGAAGAACCATACAGGAGCTTAACAGGTTTAGCGGTGCTATATAGACCCTCAGTCATGCCAAAGAACCGCTGAAGAACCATAGGAGCTTATAATTTGCTCTGAGCATCCAAGTAAAACAGATCTGCGTTTCATTTGTGGGTCACGACCCACTAGTCTAGAGCCGCTGATTTAGATGACTGAAGGTTGGAGATGCGTGTGAGGTCAAGAGCGTCTCTTCATTACCTCGCGGTTGTCTGCGACGATGATCAACTCCACATGCTTGGTGCTGCTCTGAGCATCTCTTTTATGCTGCAGGGAGAAAGAACGACAGAAAGAACATGATTAAGAGAGAACTTCACCCTCTTCTTCTGAAGGACACGGTTAATAGAGCCTGCACTCATGAAGCTTTTATAAAATCTCCCAAGGCCTATATTGCTAGGAGTCCGTATGGCCTTTAAGGAACAGAGGTGACGTGTTCAGCTCTCTTCTAAATGTGCCCTCTATTAAGAGAGCAGTGTGTGATTGAACGTTCTCTACTGGGTTCAGCAATGCCCTCAAACTACATCTGATCCAGCGCCATGTGCTTTCCAGGAGACCGTTCTCTTTAACAGCCTTCGGATTGCCTGGGAATCTCATTTACTCATGTGAAAGACCCACTTGTCTTTTATAGATATTATAAACGTCTCTTTTTCAAATGCAGAGTCTTTCAAGTAATTCTCACCTACCAACTCATTCTTCATTTTTACGATTTTTCTACATTTTAGAATAATATTGAATTCATCCAATGACTAAAATTGACACACATGGATGTATGGGAATTAGTGAAAGCACATGTTATATAAAAGAAAACTCTTTTCTAGTTGAGCTCGTGTTTTGTGTAGAGACTTGCGGACTGAATTTCCGATCTAATCTGACTCATCAAAACATTTATAAATAAATAAATCTAGACAAAATTGATATATAAAAAAAACAAAAATAAAACAATATATAGTAAATAAACTTAAACAAGAAGAATAAACTTAAAGCAATACATTATTTAATAAACATTTATTTAATTTATTAATGTTTTTAAAAAAATACAATATAAAAAAATTATATATATATATATACACAATTAAAAATAAATGTATAATAATAAACAAATATTTAAAAACAATAAAATATGTTAGTTTTTAATAAATACAATGACAAAATAAAATAATAAAATTAAATAAAATAAAATATGGATAGTGCAAGGTATGTAGGGCTGGGTATCGTTAAAAAGATTTCGATTCCGATACGATACCTTGAGTTCGATACCGGTTCCTGAATGATACTTTTTTCGATACCAATTTTATGAAATCAGTTTTAACAAGATTACATTATCTCAAAAATGTTGGTTTTATTTTTTTCAGCTTGTTGACATTTATACAGACTCAAAGCCTCATCTCCCGACCCACTGCACAAAGAACAAAATATATCCAACACAATAAATCAGTGCAAATAATTTTAATAAAGTTCAAATAGTTTTCAGTTTACATATCTGTTAGGCTACCTTTACACTAGTGCGTGTTCGTTTTAAAACACATAGTTCAGACAAAATCATAATTTCTATTAATTTATTAACCCCCTTATTCTAGGTTGTTAAAGACTTTAAGAAATTGTAAATCTTTATCCACTTTCATAAGCTATAGCCCCGTCAAGCCCCGCCCTAGCGCCACCACTGCCAGTGATGCAGGCACTGACGTTGATGAGATTAACCCCTGAGGTATCGAAATTTGGTACCGAAAGACAAGACTTTTTTATCGAGGCAATTCGGTCGGTGCCTAAAAAGTATCAAACTCGATACCCAGCCCTAAAGATAAGTCAAATGTCAAGTAAACTTTAAAAATATTTGAGACCTACAGCTAAGGGGAAAATCTTTTCCAAGTAATTCTCAGCTTTTTTATGTACATATAACTCTTTAATTGGTCATTCTTTGGTTTTCAACAATGGCTTTCTCATTAAACATGTATGCGACAACTGCTTGCTTTATAAAGACTTGTGAAGTATTACAAACCCCCGTTAATTTTGCATATAAATTATATATAGAAGTGGTTCTACAATTTCCATCTAGTAAAGTCTTCATAGCTCAGATAGAAGAACCGCTAATTTTCAGTTCACAGCTGGAGTATGAAAAGAAGGGCTTTATGATTCATGAAAACTAGTAAATCCTCAAACTGAAAAGTTAACATCTGCTCTAATGGCTCTCTAGTATGAGTTCAGACAAATCAGTCATGCAAATATCAGATATATCCAGACATAACCATGACAAATCAGATCTCATATGTGTACAGGCTGTTTAAACACATGCAACAGTGTCCAATCTGTGCCAGACGCCTGTGAAAATCAAACTCAAAGCTGTTTGAGTCCAGCCAGGACAGACTAAGATGAAGGTGACCCTTATCTTCAAGCATTCAGCATCAGTCCTCTTGCTCTCAATGGAAGCTGTCTCTCATTGTTTCCAGTGACTGGTCTTCTGTTAATGGAAATAAAAGGCCGGACTCATCTGTGTCAGGCTTCGTGTTGAGAAGAATTAGGGTCGTACCGCCTAACAGACTGTTTCACCTGTTTGCTTTGAAGAGAGAAGCTGATAAGCGTCTAATTGAATTAAAAAACACTTGACTTCTACAGCGAGACCGATATCTGCTGAACTGATGAAACATAGGAGCTTAATGCAGTCAGCAACAACACCAGGCACAGAAACGGCTGCATGTGTAGCAAATGGTGGATAAATGTTTGTCAGGAGAGAATAAAACTTGTTTCTGAATCTCAAAATCTCTTGTGTGTAAACCGTTAGTTTGTATTGAGATTCTGAAAGACTGAATTCAATGTCAACGTTCAGACACAGCGATCATTTCTGTCATATTACAGACTTCAGTGCCCACGGCGAGAGACTGAGCACATCCTCGGGTGTCCTTAAAATGACCACACAAAGAGAGATCTGCCGCCTCGTGCATCAGTGGCTTCTCTAAACAGAACAGGTTTCCTGAATAACCCACCTGTCTGTCATTGGTCAGGCAAACCGATAGTCCCGCCCCCAAACTCACGCTATTGGCTGAGTCAGTGTTATTATGTTGGGCTGGTCGAGAAACTAACTTTAAAAACAAGCCATTTTATTTCTGTAATGTGATGTATTTCAAATAAAATATATACAACAAATATAACAATAAACTAAAATACCATTTTAAATAAAAATATAAACAAAATAAAAACTGAAAGTGCAAGATCAGAAGCCACTGAGTGTGCAGTAAAATAATAAAGAGCTGAGGGAAAGTGTTATGAGTATTCTCAGACTTGTATTGCCCTATATCAGCTTAATTGGTCATTCTTTGGTCAGTCATTGGTCAGACAAACAGATAGTCCCGCCCTAAACACACGCCATTGGCTGAGTCACTGTTACTGCTGCCTTGGGCAGCATCCAACTTTAAAAGGAACCCATTTTATTTCCAAAAAATAAAATAAAATAAAATAAAGTTTGATGCACACTTAATTACTTTTTATATTGCACTGCCTATTTTATTTTATTATATTATTTTATACACTGCAAAAAATGCTTTTCTTACTTAGATTTTTTGTCTTGTTTCCATCCAAAATATCAAAAAATTCTTAACAACAAGTTTTTTTTCAGAAAAAACAAGTCAGAATTAAGCGAGTTTGTCCTTAGAACAAGCAAAATAATCTTATTTCACTTAATTTTGAATAATTTTTTCTGAAAACAAGACAATCATTTTGACTTGTCTATAAAATTCTTCTTGATTTACGAATTTTTTGATATTTTGGATGGAAACAAGACAAAAAATCTAAGCAAGAAAAGCATTTTTTGCAGTGTATAAAATAATATAATAAAATAAAATAGGCAGTGCAATATAAAAAGTAATTAAGTGTGCATCAAACTTTATATATTTATATCTGTAATGTGACATATTTCAAAGTCAAACAGGATATTGCGTATAGCATAAGGATTTTATCCTTATGTGAGTTTGCTCCAATCCCTTAATTGTGGTTTAAAGCTTAATGAATGACTTTAAAGACATCGGTAATGTTGAGAAAAGAAGTATATTTGCTTTGTCCCAAAGGAGATGTAAATTTACTTCCAGTTGCTATGCAGTTGTTAGGGTGATGTGATTTGATATGCACTTATTATGTTCAAGGCTTTTATTATTATTATTGGCGCAAATAAAAAAAAGTCCTTCCCCTTTAATGATATTATGATCTGGCTCTGGTCTCTCTTTCAATCCTCATGGATAAAAGCCCAACCCTACATTGTTTACAGCTAGATATTCAGATATTAGAGAAGTGAAACACAATGCTGCGTTGTTGGACTCACCCTCTGACTGCTGTGAGAGCTGAAGACGGCTCCTGTAGTGTTCATCATCTCTGTAGGGTGTGTGATAGTGTGACCGTGTCCGCAGGTTCCCGGGGTGACTTTAAGATGTTCTCCTCTGTAAAGACGGTGTGTGTTTGCGTCTCCCATCGGCTCCAGTACATACACTTCATGTTCAAGTGAAATCAGTCCCCTGCAGAACCAAACAATGAGCAGCATTCAGTTACCATCCGAATATGTTCATGTTACAATTCATATCTGTTCGTATTATAACGATGCATGCATCATGTAAACATGACAAGAACTAACAATGAAATAAACTTGTAAGTATTAGTTTAATGGGAATATGAGCAGTTAATGTAACTTTACTGACATTTATTTCTCTCTCTCATGTTTTCATAATTGTGCTGAAAAATGAAAAACACAAAATTTTATCACTAAACAAAATAATATTTTTTTTCCCCCAAGTAAATTTTAAGAAAAATGTGTAAATCGTCCTGCATTGTATCATGATCACTGAAATATAAAAATGCATATTAAAATGTGGAGAAAAACAATATTTATGAAATATATTGCTTATCTATTTGGGGTCTGTTTTCTTGAACTATGTACATATTGCACTACAAATATAGTATAATAATAGTCTATAATATAATAATAGCCTATAATAATATAGTCTATAATATTTTGTAAAAAAATTGTCTCACAATCTATTTCTAGTTGCTTATCAGAAAGCAAATACAATATTTATTAATTAAATTTGTAACATTTATGAACTACTTTTGTCAAATTTGACTATAACTTGACTGTCAGTTTTTCAATTTTTTTTATCTTATATATTCAACATTTTGCTAGACAGTGAATAATACAAATTTTATCAATAAAAATAAAACATACATTTTTCAATTTTAGCAATTTAATTCTGTCTTATCATGATCAGTGGTCTATTGTCTGGACTATGCACATATTGTATTAAATTTAAAACCAGTCTAAAACATTTGGTCAAGAAGTCTCACACAATCCATCTTTAAATGAGCATCTCTTGGAAATATTGCTAATCAGGAAGTAAATACAATATTTTCAAGCTTTCACAGTAAAAAGCAGAACAATAATACCTCCTGCTATGAATTAAATGTGTAGCATTCATGTGGAACCGCATCTGTACTCTATTATAATTATTGTGCTTGCAGTTTTCATGACCTCATATTAATTTAGAGACCGTGTGAAATATTTGCACTTATTTGAACAGCACTTTTCCCAAAATGTGCTTTCAAATGCTGAGAAGCACTGATGATTCATGATTATTGGGAACTGCAGACAGAGAATAGGAGCGAGACAGAAGAAGCTTTTACAACATTAGCACAAAACGGCGAGATAAACTCTTCTATGAGAGGAAGTGGTTTCTCGTTTTCTCACAAAATAAGACAGCGTGAACTTTTGGAAAGCAGCTTAGTTCAACATCCAAGCCACTGTTGGTCAGCAGACAATCCATTTTGTAGGATATTTGGCTAAATAAATCGTCTCTCGAGCTCTAATATTACAGCTCTGTGGTTCTTGGACCGGTGTACGCAAACCTTTCTCACACTTTTGAGTCGTACGCTGAATTTAAGCGACATTCTCGTCAGCTGGGAAACGGCCAGCACTTCGGGCTTTCCCAGAAGTTTCAAAACTACATTCTCCACCGCATGAGATCCTCGTGGAAACCCTGGACGCTGCCAAACTAAAGCAGCAGCAATTTGTTTTGGCCGCTTCTGTCGAAGGAGACCTGCTCGTGTCTGTCTGCCAGACGGAGAGAGACAGGTTACTGCGGCACAAAAACTGAGTCAAGGTGAAATAAAGATCTGAACAATAAGCGGCGTGACTCTGGGGACAGAGACGCTTTATCGCTGTCATAAATCCTGCGTGTCCGGGCCACGCTCGTTCTTGCAGGTCCAGGTGTGAAAATCAACTTTATGCATCTCTTGTGGCGCATGATCAGTTAATATAAAGCTATTATGGTGACGCTCTGACAGAAGCTGTTATAGGACAATGGCTTTCCTCTTTTATAGCTGAATCGCATTTGTTTCATAATTGATGAGCTGTGCAACATCAACGCTGTTATTGAACTGAATGCAACCAAACTGACTCAAGTTGAAAAACTTCACTATTGTTTTCTGTAGAGCTACTTTAAAGCTGAATTAAGCTTGTTTCATAATTTGGTGAACGTCGCACTATTATTGAACTAAACTGAATCAACACTAAACTGCACTGTTGGATTGGAGTTGAATTATGTCACTATTATCTTCTATTGCTGTATAGCTGAATTGAGTTTGCTTTGTTATCGCTTCACATTGTTAGTGATGTAAACTGAATCAACTTAACGTAGTTGACCCATGCAGTAAAAAAATAATATTTCAAATATAATAAAAATATAGAAAAAAAATCTTTTTTTATGCACGCACACACACACGCATATATAAACACACACACACACACACACACACACACACACACACACGCACACACACACACACACACATAAATCTAAATCTATTATAAATCTCTAGTAGGCCATTCCATCCACATTTGCATTTAGTCTAAATGTAGGCTACTGTAAGATTGGAAATTAATTTAATTTGTATCTATATTGTATGAAGTGCTATAAAAATCAATGTGACTTGACTTGACAAGCGATGTCCTCATGAAACATCACACTCTTCACTTTTGAAACGATCTGAATGTCCCTTCTTGAGTAATGAATCAAACCTAAGAGTGCTTTTTCATAATTAAAACATGAAGCGTATCGTGTCTCTGGAGGCTGCCGAACTTCACACGCTGTAATTAAAATGCCCTTTCCTCAGGCGTTTCCTGATGTAAGTTCAGTCCCCGAGCTCAGTGCACCATGGGACGGTGGTGAGGTGAGGTTAATGTACAGATGTGACCGCTAACTCACCTGAGTCCTGTGCAGGTGCTGAGGCTGACCTCTGACCCCGGGTGACCCTCCACCTCACCATGATAGTAGCAGTGAATCTGGCACACAAAAGACAGGAGGTTCAGATGTTTACATCAGTAAATGCATGTATTTTAAAGTAAAGTCAGGGTAAATGATCAAATAGACTTTTAATGAGCACAAAAACACTTGCACTTCCTGCCGTTTTACATGCATTTGAATAAAACTGATTAAATATAATTTCTGTTGCCAAACACAATAGAATAAAAAGAACAGTTTCTGTACATTGTCTAAGAATGGTTTTATTGTTCACATTTTGGCTTTAAATAGCCTATTAACCATGTGAAACCTTACATAATATGTGACCCTGGACCACAAAACGGATCTTCTG
The DNA here is from genome assembly GCA_027422405.1 of Ptychobarbus kaznakovi. Classification (NCBI taxonomy): domain Eukaryota; kingdom Metazoa; phylum Chordata; class Actinopteri; order Cypriniformes; family Cyprinidae; genus Ptychobarbus; species Ptychobarbus kaznakovi. Next base: position 23,659,200 of record CM049808.1, on the reverse strand, counting down.
AAAGCTGAATAAATAAGCTTTCCATTGACGTATGCTTTGTTATGATAGGATAATATTTAAAAAAATATGCAAAAAATATTATGAGATACAACTGTTTGAAAATCTGGAATCTGAGGGTGCAAAAAAATCTAATATTGAGAAAATCGCCTTTAAAGTTGTCCAAATGAAGTTCTTAGCAATGCATATTACTGATCAAAAATTAAGTTTTGATATATTTACAGTAGGAAATTTATGAAATATCTTCATGGAACATGATCTTTACTTAATGTACTAATGATTTTTGGCATACAAGAAAAATCAATCATTAGGCATTAAGTAGATTGTGTGCAACAGGTTTAACAGGTTTAAGACCATATTGATAATTTCGAGGCCTTAGAAATGTATCAAATATGATAAAGCAGGCTTTATGGGGGTTTAAAGGTATAACTATTGTGACAACATACCCCACTATAGGGTCAAAGACCCATGTTTTCAGCTGCCTTGCTTCAGGAGGTGCTTTTCTCACTCAATTTCTCAAAAGAAAATCATTTGTGAATAAAACAAACCAAACTAATTAATTACAACATTACAGACTTGATTTGATTGGAGTCAAAAGATGTAGAAAATCTGACAAAAACAAAGCAAAAGTCTGATGATTCTTATTCTTTTATGATAATGGAATAAACTGCAATCAAATGAGGCACTGTGAATGATGTAATCAAAACAGAAAGCATGGTAAATCTATTGACATTTACTCTTGACTGTATGGATCTGCTTCTGTATTCTACACACAGTGCATGTTGATTTCAGAGTTTCACTCAATCATGTAAATGCAAGTGTGGCTCCTGAAGTTAAGCTGTGTGTTTGTATGCAGCGAGAGGCTCTTCAGGACGGAGTAGTTTGTCTGAGAAAGTGAGCAGCACTTGGGAACGGCACTGGCAGAGATTCTCTAGAGCTTCACAACAATCCTGTCCAAGACTCGCTCTGTCCACACAAACCACAGACAGAAATACTGTCCTGTTTTCAGCGCTGGCCCAGGGGTTGTACTCTTTCTTTCTAGACATTTTGCGTGTTTTCAGAATTTATCCAGTAAATCTTTATCCACCACTGTATAAAAATATCACAAAAACAACAAAAAGCAATGATACAGCTATTTCAACACGGTAATAGAGAGTTGTTGGGCAAAAAAAAAAAACTTTTTTATACTTATCCATTTTTGTTATTTACAACCCGAATTCAGGAAATGTTGGAACGTTTTTTTTTTTGAATAAAATGAAAACTAAAAGACTTTCAAATAAAATGAGCCAATATTTTATTCACAATAGAACATAGATAACATAACATATTTAAACGGATACATTTTACATTTTTATCCACTAAATGAGCTCATTTGAAATTTGATGTCTGCTACAGGTCTAAAAAAAGTTGGCACGGGGGCAACAAAGGGCTGAAAAAGCAATGCATTTTTGAAAAGATTCAGTTGGGAGAACATCTAGCATCTAATTAAGTTAATTGACATCAGATCTGTAACATGAAAGGGATGTCTTAGAAAGGTCTCTGGGCAGAGGCTCTCCAATCTGTGAAAGAGTTTGTAAAAAGATTGTGAAATACTTTAAAAACAACGTTCCTCAATGTCAAATTGCAAAGGCTTTGCAAATCTCATCATCTATAGTGCATAACATCATCAAAATTTTAAGAGAAACTGGAGAAATCTCTGTGCGTAAGGGACAAGGCAGAAGACCTTTGTTGGATGCTCGTGGTCTTCGGGCCCTCAGACGACACTGCATCACTCATCAGCATGATTATTCCACATTTAATGTCACGTGTTCATGAGATGGATTGCTTGAGGGAAGAAACTGTTCCTGTGTCTGGTCGTTCTGGTGCTCAGAGCTCTGTAGCATCGACCAGACGGTAGCAGTTCAAAGAGGGAGTGTGCTGGATGTGAGGGTCCAGAGTGATTTTGCCAGCCCTTTTGCTCACTCTGGATAAATACAGTTCTTGGAGAGTAGGGAGGGTTGTACCAATGATTCGCTCAGCAGTCCAGACTACCCTCCGTAGTCTTCTGAGGTTAGCTTTGGTAGCTGAGCTGAACCAGACTCCTGTGGCAGGTTGAACTTCCTCAGCTGGCAAAGGAAGTACAGCCTCTGCTGGGCCTTTTTCACCATGGACTCAATGTGATTGTCCCACTTCAGGTCCTGAGAAATGCCCAGGAATCTGAATGACTCCACTGCAGTCACAGTGCTGTTCATGATGGTGAGTGGGGGGGAGCAGGGGGGTTTCTCCTGAAGTCCACGATCATCTCCACAGTTTTGAGCGTGTTCAGCTCCAGGTTGTTAAGACTGCACCAGACATCCAGCTCCTTAACCTCCTGTCTGTAAGCAGACTCGTCACCGTCCTGGATGAGGCCGATCAGTGTGGTTTTATCTGCAAATTTCAGGAGCTTGATGGAGGGGTCTTTAGATGTGCAGTCATTTGTGTACAGAGAGAAGAGCAGTAGGGAGAGAACACAGCCCTGAGGAGCTCCAGTGCTGATCGTACGGATGCTGGATGAGAATTTTCCCAGCCTCACTAGCTGCTGCCTGTCTGTCAGGAAGCTGGTGATCCACTGACAGATGGAGGTGGGGACGGAGAGATGGGGTGTTTATTCTGAATGGTGTCCGGGATGATGGTGTTAAAAGCGGAGCTTAAGTCTACAAACAGGATTCTCATTTAGTCCCTGGTCTGTCCAGATGCTGCAGGATGAAGTGCAGTCCCATGTTGACTGCATCATCCACAGACCTGTTTGCTCTGTATGCAAACTGTAGGGGGTCCAGTGGTGTTCTTCAAATAAGCCAAAACCAGTCTTTCAAATTATTTCATGACCACAGACATTAGAGCCACAGGTCTGTAGACATTATGTCCAGTAATTTTGGGTTTCTTTGGGACAGGGATGATGGTGGAGCATTTGAAGCATGAGGGGACTTCGCACAGCTCCAGTGATCTGTTGAAGATCTTTGTGAAGATGGGGGCCAGCTGGTCAGCACAGGTTTTAAGGCAGGCTGGTGACACACTGTCTAGCCCCGGTGCGTTCCTTCTTTTGTTCTCTCTGAAGACCTGGCGCACGTCATCTTCACTTATTTTCAGTGCAGATGTGGGGGAGAGGGGGGTTGCTGGAGGTGTTAATGGTTGTGTGGAGAGGTGTTCAGGGTAGGTGTGGGATGTTTTTTCCAAACCTACAGTAAAACTCATTAAAATCGTCTCCCAGGTGTTGATTCTCCAGAGTGCTGGGGGATGGTGTCTTGTAATTGATAATGTCTTTCAAAACTTTCCACACTGAAGCAGAATCACTAGAAGATAATTTGTTCCTTAGCTTGCCAGAATAATTTCTATTTGACACTCTGATCTCCTTTTCCAGTGTGTATTTGGCCTGTTTATAAAAGACTTTATCCCCCTTTCTTTAAGCATGTTCTTTGGCCTGACGGAGCTGTCTGAGTTTTGCAGTGAACCACGGTTTGTCGTTGTTGTAGGTTAAACGAGTCCCGGTAGGAATGCACATATCCTCACAGAAACTGATATAAGATGTTACAGTCACTGTGAGCTCGTCCAGATCATTTGAAGCAGCCTCAAAACACTCAATCAGTGAGGTCAAAACAAGCTTTTAAGTCTAGCTCTGCTTCATTAGTCCATCTTTTAACAGTCTTTAATACAGGTTTAGCAGATTTGAGTTTCTGCCTTTAGGTCCGTATGAGATGAATCAAACAGTGTTTGGATAGTCCTAAAGCTGCTCGTGAGAGAGTGATATGTGTCCTTTATCGCTGTATAACAGTGATCCAATATATTACTGTCTCTGGTGGGACATGTGATGTGCTGTCTGTATTTTGGCAGTTCGCGGGAGAGATTTGCTTTATTAAAGTCAGCGTGTTTCTGTAAAGCTGAGCTCACGTGCGCTTGCGGAGGAATGTAGACACTCACGAGAATGAAGGAACAAATCTCCCGCGGCGAGTAGAATGGCTTGCAGTTAATGAAGAGCGTTTCTAGATCTGAACAGCACATCTTCTTTAACACAGTTACATCTGTACACCACCTCTCATTGATGTAAAAAGCACGTCCCGCCGCCACACGATTTCCCCATTGATTCTGCGTCACGATCTGTTCTGATCAGCTGAAAACACGGCAGATGTAATGCGCTGTCCGGTATTGCGTCATTCAGCCAGGTTTCTGTGAAACACAGAGCAGCAGAATTTGAGAAATCCTTATTCGTCCGGGAGAGCAGAAGGAGTTCGTCCATTTTGTTGGGTAGAGAGCGGATATTCTCCAGATGGATGCTAGGCAACGGCTTTTTAAATCCGCGCTGACGAAGTTTCACGAGCGCACCGGCTTGCTTCCCCCGTCTGCGCGTCCTGTAGCGTTTGACCAGAGCTACGGCTCCGCTATCTACAATGTCCAGTAAAACGACCAAATAATCAAAATCCGGTAAAATATTTTGTGGTGTGTACTGCTGAATGTTTAGCAGTTCTTCCCTGGTAAAACTGATCGTGTTTGAGAAACAAAAACCAGGAAAAACAAACAAAAACATTAACAAAAACACAAACACGCTGCCATGAGCGGCGCCATCTTGATTATTCATATATATATATATTGATCCACATTGTAACTGGGACTGGGATTATGGATTATTATAGAACTGGGAATGTGGATTATATATATATATATCCGGCATCCAACTCCATCTGTTTCTAAGTGTTAATTTACGCCATTTTTATTTGATTAATTCTTCTCCACTACTTATATCATGTAATAGAAGTATAATTCCAAATGAATATAAATAACAATAAACATTATCAGCTTATCATTCTTAATTTTTACTTTCATAAGTCTTTCATACTAGAGCTAAAGCTATTGACTAAGTTTTTCTTGTCAATATTGTTTTTATTCATATTTCCAATAGCCAGCTTTGTATGTGAGCTATTTATAAAATGCACTTTCAGTGAGTTCATGAGGTTTAACAAATAAAAACTCGTCTCATGATTTAAAATGAGTTTGACAATCCTGTTCTAATCGCCGTAATATACCGACTGTTTAAGCCCAGCGTCCGACTGGAGATACGGGAGTCCATGAGCGAGTCCAAAAGTGCCTCAGTGGAGTTCTGCTTCAGGATGAAATAACGGCAGCGCACACACAACCATAAAACAGACTTAATCAAACGCGGAGGAGGTCTGGGAGAACAGACACACTCAAGACTTTCTGGAACACTCCATCTGGGCCCTGGATCTCATCAGATCGGCACAATTCATCCCGTTTACAACACAAAACATGCCGTTCTGTTGCCTGGTGCACAAATGTTTGGATGCAGCAAATACATCAATTACTGTAGAATTCGCTGTGAAACGTTGTTTTAGGGCCGGGTTTGCATGATAGATCACGCGATGGTAAGAATGAGTCAAGCTCAGAATACGGCTGATATATGCAAGTGACTGCTTTACGTTATTCACACATAAAAAATATTAAACGATGTAAAAATACAGAGCTGGATGCATCCCAGTCCCAGTTACAATGTGGATCAAATTGTTATTAAGAGGAGTTTGAGAAGGACAAGATGAAGTTTAGTTGTTGATGATGATCTATTCTAGGTCATGGGTTTGATTCACAGGTAATGCATGAACTTTCAATGCCATGTCAGGATAAAAGCATCTGCCAATTGAAAATAAATCAATACATAATTGCATTACAGTTCAGAATACTGTGACTTCACCTATCAATTTCCAAATTAAAAAATTGAATTAATGAAAATCAAATAATCAAAAGTAGTAATGTAACTCTTCTGAACAATCTCCCAAAACCTGCACAATAAAACTGGAATGTGTATGTGTGTGAGAAACTGTGGTTGACAGAGCATCTGTCTTGTTCCAACATCCCAAATCAGTTCCTGAAGCCCAAACTCAGCACTGCTCCCTCTGATGACATCCAGGTCAAGGACTGCTGCTGTTTCTGGATGACCTGAACTCGTTTCCCATCCAAACAAACCAGGGATGCATATTGCCTCACACTGCTGAGAAAAACTGCTGAATGAGCTGAAAAAGTCACAATGCTTTATGAAATCTCACCCTGCGGTGTTGTGAAACATCTAGTGCTTATCTGACCCTTACTGGAGCATGATGGGAATATTCTTGATTTGTTTCAACCCACATTTATGAAAGTGTTTTGAGTGGCTTTAGACTGTTGATATGCTGTTGCTGGCGTGGCTCTGAGCAAAAAAAAATACATAAATCATAAGTTTGATAACTAAAGTGAAACATATGATTCAATAAAAGTTACCAGCAAAAGCTCAATACAAACGGTTCAATGTTTGTTTAAATTACAAACCCTAACAGCAGTAATGATATAATTGCCTTGCCTATTTCTTTTGCTGGATTTCTGATAGCATGTGTTTTCTTTTCATAAAGTGTTCGGCTCAGATTGTCTGGCGAGGGAAACCAGCGGTTCCTCTGGAGAGCAGATTGAGGAAGACCGGGTCAGTGAGAGGTGCTCCTCAGAAGAGCCTTCAGGCCTCAATGTGTCTGTTACACTGACCAGTAATCTGAGCTGCAATCTAAACACTTAAAACATGCAAAGCTGCGTCATGGGTGGCCCTCGTTTGACCACCTCTTCTCTAAAGCTTTTGACATCAGTCGCCCCGAGGGCGGAGATCAGTGATAAGATGGGATCGTAACTGCAGGTTTGGTTTAGGTCAAAATAGAAGGTCTCTAATGAGCCGATGCAGGACAGAAATGTAGGCTTTGCGACCATCATGAGGAGTTTAAAATATATGCTTTAAAACACTGAAGGTGATGTGTCTCACACACACACACACACACACACACACACACACACACACACACACACCACACACACCAGTAGAGGGTTTTTGGCTCCTTATGTTTTGTACCAAATCCACCTGCTTCGGCTCCTCAGAGCACATGAACAAATCAGTTTTCTGCAGAATATCAGGGGTTTGTTACAGGAGGTGCACGTTGCCATGTGTTCTGCAGGTGTAGGGTTAAATCTGGATGGAAGCAGAGGTTGTGATCTTACTGTGACATTCGGTGAGGTGGTGACAGTACTTCCATCCTCCAGGTAGTGTGTTTCTGTGTAGTGACTAGCAAACAGCCCTCTGCAACACAAACACACACAAAACAAGTTATTTTCACTCATTTCTTTAATTTCCTACTCCAGTCATTTTACCAGTCAACATTTAATACACGTTTTAGTAAGTGTTAATGATTTGAACAAACCTTTAACTCTTTGTTTTAGCTTGTAACTAGTCTTGAATGATTCATCAAATCATGTGCCTTGTAAAAGAAAATATGTGGCGTTGCTTCACAAAAAGTTATCACACTTAATATTTTTGCTTAAAGCACTCCAACAATGACAGCATCAGTCTAAAAATACTCAGAGCACCCTAGCAACAGTCTAAAGTAGTGGTCGACCGATATTGTTTTTTTGAAAGTCGATGCCACTATCTTGGAAAGCAAGGTGGCCGATATAAGCCAAAATAATTGTATTAATTTTAATTCATTTTTAAGAAATTAAATCATTTGAAAATGGATTAAAATACTCAGAGCACCCTAGAAACAGCATAGCAACAGTCTAAAGCCACTCAGAGCACCTCAGCAGCTGCATAGCAACGGTCTAATGCCACTATATCTGACTGTGCAAAAATTATTTTCTAAAAACACATTTTCAGCTGACACAAAATCAAGCCCCGCCAACTTTCACTCAGATATTAAAAGCGGTCATATGATGCGATTTCAAGTTTTGCTTTCTCTTTGGAGTGTTACAAGATGTTTGTGTATAGATAAGATCCCTGAAGTTGCAACGACTAAAGTCTCAAAACCAAAGATATGTTCTTTATAAAAGTTAAGACTCTGCCAAGAGTAAGAACATGCTTTCTCTGCTAAGAACATTATTAACTGTCATTACATTCATTTTGAAAGTTGAAGCTCGCGATTATGGAAAGGGGCGTGGCTTGTGGTGTTCGGCCAATCACAATGCACTGTGCCAGTTGGCCAATCAGAGCAGACTGTGCTTGTCGGAAGGAGGGACTTTGTAGAAAACTAAGTGTTTGAGAGAGGCGGGGCATAGAGGAACTACAATAATGTACAGTATTTGAAAAATTAATGTGTTTTTTGAACATTAAAGCATGACAACTTATTCTGTTACACCAAATACACAAAATAATGATCTTTAAAAAAAGCATCATCTGACCCCTTTAAGTCACAGCAAGAGACAGCTGACGTTGGTCTGTGATGATGCACCCATTCATTTCACACCACAGACACTGACAGAGTTTTACAGTGTTTTGTTCTGTTCCTCTTTCTTTATAATCCGATCAAACACGATCAGCTGCAAATGATCACAGATCAAAGACGGGCCACTCAGCCCGTGAAAGGATGCCCTCATTCTCTCTCCCTGCTGAGATAATGTTCCTATCAGACCATTACCAACATCTGCAGCCGATCGGATCGCTCCTCACGCAGCTGTGCTTTCTTAAGCAGAACCTGAACGTGACAAACTCATGAAGAGGATTACAGCACCGCTGAGCCACAGAATAACAGCACACACAAACAGAGTCTGGGTCACTTCATTCTGACCGTCCACTTCTCCAAGAAAAGACTGACTGGTTGATATTCTTAAGGCGGGTTTATCTGAAATCATTAACATTATGCTAAAAACCTGTTCAGTTTGTTGACTGCATGACATTTATGTTGCAGAATAAAGTGTGAAAGTCCTACTGTATACTGCACATTACATACTTACAAACTTGTCCATCTCTTCTCGACAAACGTAACTCTTTTTCCATTGAACCGCTACTCTCTTAAATCGAATTAGATGATCCTGGGAGCCCACAGTGGGGCTTCGTGTGGAAAAATCAATGACAACCCTGCAGTGAGTTTACAACAGAATCTGAAGGTTTCCAAGAAACTAGGAACAAACACTTACAGTTAAAAATAGCTTTTCAGATCTAAAGAAAAGCCCATAGTGGTGCACGGAGACCATCTGATCTGTACCGCCCCATCAAAGATGGATTAGACGGACCTATAATTGCATGTAAAACCTTAATGCATTGTTCTGACAGCAAGTCAATTCATTTCTGATTAATGTTTATTGTAAAACCGATATATTCTGTCCGGGTTCCTATCCTGAACGCTAGAAATCTTTAGTTACATTCATTATAAATGTCTTTCCTGCCACTTTTGATCAATTTAATGCATCCTTGTTGAATAAAAGTATTAATTTCTTTAAAAGAAAAAAATCTTATTGACCTCCAATTTTTGTCTACATAACCAAGTTGCAATCAGACACCAATTATTATAACTTTAGTTTAAGGAATAATTTAAGGACATTTCTATCCTATTAATCAGGGTTGGGGAGTAACTATCCATGTAACGACATTATGTAATTTAATTACAAAATAAACAGAACTGTGATCAGTTACAGTTACGAAGAAAACATGTGTAATTAAGTTAACTATTGCAAATGGGGTTACATCTGAATATTTTCTGTAAAAAGCTAGAATATGTTGAACTCAATTTTAGCTTTGCCTGTTTTTGAAGTGCACAATGCTTACTGCCATTAAATGTCTTTTAAAGATGTCTGAGAGTTGATTAACAGATGAAAACATTTGTTAGAAACTTTATTAGAAACTAATCAAAAGTAATCAGTTACATTTATACAGTAATTGAAATAGCTACAATACTAATTACATTTTAAATAGGGTAACTTGTTATCAGTAACCTATTACATTTCTAATTCCCATCACTGCTCTTGATACATTTACTTTAATAGCACATTCACTTTGGATTTCCCTTATAGCGTTCATGTTTCCTATTAGGTTGTTTTTTAAGTGATAAAAGGTTTAGTATAAAGGATTTTAAAGGAGTTGCAGGAACTCTTTTCATAATGCGACCTCTCGTCCCTTATTGCTTAATTATAATGGACGGCTGTTTCACATGGTAAATGGGATTAACACCACATGTAACTACAAAACAGCATTTGGCAGGGGTTTAGTAGCGTCTATACATCTAGGAAGGGATGAGAAGTCTTCAAATCTGCCGCTTGATCACAGACGTACTGACAGATGTTGTTCTTCTAATCACACATGCAGCAGAAGCTGATTTACAAGCACACACTCTTGAAGGAGCATCAAACCGACGTCTGAACTACAATCAGAGGTCCGAATCTTGGCCAGGTTGGTTCCCACAGGTGTTTGGAGGCAGATGGTGGAGGCAAAAGGGTCAACTCAACATACTGCTGGATTATCTGGAGACGATGTGGATTGTCAAAGGCCAAACATAGGATTTATCCTTCTTTTCAAGCTCTAATTTGAGTTTAGCTTAGAAACAAATATATTTACAGATTATGAATGTTGCATAAGGTTCCTGTACCTTTGGAACAAAGTTTTTTTCTAGTCATTTGTATGGTTTTTGAAAGGAATATAATAGAGAATGCATTCACAAAGAAGATACGGTTTAAAAAGACTTTTCCAAGCTTGGAAATCACTGTTTTACCATTTTGAATGACTGTGGGAACCCTGTTTATAACAGTTTATGCAAATCTACAGTGCATTTCCACCAAAAGGATCATCTAATACCTTCCAGAATCTACTAAACTAAACTTCTGTTCTAATGAATCAATCACTAATGTATAACCATTAAACCGAAGAAGAGGCCGATGAAGACCATGTGTGTGTCTTTCATAATATGGCAGATTTATTCATTTAGCAGATTCATTTATTCAAATCAGCTTATAAATGGGTACAAACACACATTAATCATGAGGAAACTTTGGAAGAAAATGGCAAAAGAAACTTTCAAAATCAGCAAAATGCATTCTGGATTAATGAATGGAAACTCAGGGGACTCAAAAATAAATTTTCTATCATTATTTACTCCCCTTAACTTCTGGAATATAGTCATATGAACCACTTTTGGACCTTTTTGAACATTATATTTTCATTTTTGGGAGAAGTTAAACCACTTCGTTGTCATATCTCGCCACTACCATCCAAAATCCTCATTACATCTCATTAGCTCATTAGTCCTTGAGAAGATCTCGTTCCAATTAACACGCATTCAGTCAAGAAACTGGCTAAAATAGAGGTTAAAATGACAAGCAACTATAAATATTTCCTCTTTGACACAGAGTTACAATGATTCTGTGACCATTTTCTCATTTATTTTTCCATTATTCACACGAGCAGAGACCAAACAGAGCAAAAGATTAGCAATTCTTTGTACGGAGGAGAAAAAAGAGAAATAATTCTACCTTTCATGCTGCGGATGGAAAGACGACTGCAGCGAAGCCGCAAGCAGAAAAAAACCTAATCAAATCATCAGTCACTCGGGGAAAAGACACAGCAGGGCGCCGTTGTTTCCCTGGTCACTTAATGCTTTGTGTTCTCGCAAGATAGAAAACTAGAAAGGACACGGCAGGGGTGGACCGAATAAAAACAACAGCACGGGTTTCTCTTTCAAGCACAGAACGTAACGTGCACCTATTATGTATTTTTGAAAATGAGCTTTCATGCAGTGTGTAACACAGCTCTAAGTGAATGAAAACATCCTGCAAAGTTTGAAATCTGAAAGTGCTCCGTATAGAAAGTTATTGTTTCGACTCTGAATCATTGAAACGAGTCCCAAGCCGTTTCATATTGACGTCAACATGAAACATTAGCATATTGCCCGCTCACTGGTTGCGCGTGCAGAACTGGGAAAACTTGCTTTCGTCTGAATGAACATGTAAATTAATTATTTGCCACTAGATGCCATTTTGGGGCTTTAAAAGCTCACAAACACTGCTTTAAATGAGATCAACCAATCACCGCAGATTAGCGTCACGCAAAGAAGGGGTTTGGAAAAATGAATCGTTGAGTGAATCGTTTGGGAGTCGTTGAGCAAATAAGGTAAAACATATAAATGCATATTATGAAATGAAAGAGTTTTTTGACCTTGCATGCATGTCAACCTGTTGTTGGGAACTCCCAAAACATGAACCTTTCATTATCCATAATAGGGGCACTTTAAAGGAATAGTCCAGCCTAATATGAAAACCCTGTCATTATTTACTCACCCTCAAGTCATTTTAAACCTGAATCCTGTTATTTTTTCTCTTTTTCATATAGCAATACTTCATAGTCATCTGTCAAACTCCAAAGAGGACAAAAAACACACCATAAAAGCATTAAAAAAGCAGTCCATACAATGTGTGCTATATATTCCTAGTAGGGGTGACCCCCAATAGTCGATGATTTGATTATAGATTTAATTTCCATAATCCGTGACCGACAGAGGAGCATCTTGCGGCATGGATTTAATTCTTTAACAAGACTCAAACTGACACAGGCAGAGTGGAAGACTGGATTTCCCCCCGATCAGGAAGGGTTCAAGTGATTTTAAAACATTTCAGCCAGTTTATATATAGCCTATAGTGTATATATTATTTATATCGTATAAGATGCATTTGGTTGAGTTGTGCTGCAGTAAAGCGCTTCATTGTAGTACTACTGTGATTATCTCTTCAGCGCACAGCGAGAGTAGGACAAACAACAATGCAGAATATTAATAACTATGACTGGGACTGTCCTATACATAACATTATAATGAGAACTCTATTATAATAAAACGCTGTGAATTTTTTGAGTTTAGTTGCCATGTTTCTGCATGTTGTTACGTGAAGAACGCGTCCACAAACTGAGTTCTTTCAGAGTCGCGCAGACACGTTCACTTCTGCATATAGCCTATAAGTCATAATATAGCCTAACGTTATGTTGTATAAATAATGAAGCGTATTCTATATGAGATAAATTATGAGTTAAATCCCACTGATTAAAAACCTGCTATCAAATGCTTCACTCTACTGGTCATCTTCAGCACGCGCACCTCAAAATAGAAATGCAGAACATTAATAGGCCTAACTTCTGTCATATACATAACGTTATAATGAGAGTACTATTGTTAAAAAATATAATTGTGAATTCTTAGGTTTCGCTGACGTTTAATGTTAACTATCTTTTAATCAAAACATGAGACATTATTTTTATATCTGTGAGGTGTCCGTTACACATTTCCCTGTGTGTTAACGTCAGAATTTATGACTTTTGAATGTCTGACTTGACTCTTGGTAATGTATTCTGCCCCGCCCCCAAACATATGATTCGACTATCGGCAAGATTAGAAAATTCAGAGTCAGGGACACCCCTAATTCCTAGTCTTAAGTCAGACGACAACATTGTTTGATGAGCAGACTGGAATTTAAATCTTCATTCACTGATTATTTTTAAGCTTGGAAAGTTTTGCCTGAATTCATGTCCAAACTCAAAATTCATATTTTTGCGCATTATTTTAAAAATAATTATTATTATTTAAAACATTTTTTTTATAATTAAATAATTTTATAAATTATAGAATTAATAAAAACAAAAAATTAGATTATGATTATTATAAAATACAATATTATTTTAGAATAATAATTATTTATAGGATTTAATAATTATGTGTATTATTTTATTGTTTAATAATCTATATATATATATTCTATTTAAGGTATATAATTACACACACACGTTTAAAATTATTTCATGAGTAATTAAAAAAAAATATTACAACAAATACATGATTTAAACATGTTTTTTTATTTAATTTATGTTTATTTTATTTCATTATCAGTAAACAACAACATAAATCAGTCACTAACTCACCTAAGTTACTTCAGAAGACTTGCAATATAGCAGACACGTCACTTTGACTACTTTTTTAATGTTAGTTCGTATGTTTTTGAACTGCAGATGTCATTGGAAGAAAAGAGCTGTGTAAATACACTCCTTTTGTGTTCTGCACCAAAAAGAAAACAGCATGAATGTCAGTTCGGATCAACTTGTGGGTGAATCATCACAGAATCAATTATTTCTTTAACACTGCAGCTCTGCCAGCTTTAAATGAAGAGCACATGAGCCTGATTGTATTTACATGCTGAGGTAAGACACATCCAGACTGGACTAGAGAGAGAAAGATAGACAAAAGAGAGGAACGAATGCCGAGGGAGGCTGGACAAAGTAACAGCCCAAATTATTTTCCAGGCCTTGGCTGACTAACCGTGAATTCAGCTGCAGTGAACTCGTGCCCATCTAGTCAAGGACAAAGCGCAGTTTTCTCATGCTTCCTTGGGAGAAATCAGGTCACGGCTCTTTCCAGAGCGTCTCCTCTCACACAGAAATCAGTTCCTCTTTATCATCCTGCACATCTGCTTGTCCTCTTATCGGATAATTGGAAGATGGATTAGTAATGCAGAGTCTGTATTAAAGACCTCCGTTTAGCATTCTCCATGGATAATACCTCAAATCATGCAGCTCGTTGAGGAGAGGTGTGCTGTTACGTTAATAAGCAATTAGACGTACGATTGTGACAGGTGAAGGATCAAAGAGATGATACAAATCCCTCAGATTTACATCTAGAGATCAGAATATTCTAAAGCCCAAAGACCTTTTGACTTGAGCCTATAAGAAAATGCGAAAACACCACATTGCAACGAGGTAAAAGCTCCTCTGCAACGACTTAACAACTGCATAGCAACACCCTGGCAACCACCCACAACACCTTAACAACTGCATAGCAACACCCTGGCAACCACCCACAACACCTTAACAACTGCATAGCAACACCCTGGCAACCACCCACAACACCTTAACAACTGCATAGCAACACCCTGGCAACACCCACAACACCTTAACAACTGCATAGCAACACCCTGGCAACCACCCACAACACCTTAGCAACACCCTGGCAACCACCCACAACACCTTAACAACTGCATAGCAACACCCTGGCAACCAACTGCATAGCTGGCAACATTCAAAACACTTTAGCAACACCCTGGCACCACCCACAACACCTTAATAACTGCATAGCAACACCTTGGCACCACTCAACGCAACACACCCTGGCAACCACCACAACACCTTAACAACTGCAACAACCCCTGGCAACCACCCACAACACCTTAACACTGCATAGCAACACCCTAACCACCCACAACACCGCAACTGCATAGCAAGCAACACCCTGGCACCACCACAACACCTTACAACTATAGCAACACCCTGGCAACCAACAACACCTTTAGCAACACCCTGGCAACACCCACAACACCTTAACAACTGCATAGCAACACCCTGGCAACAACCACTGCAGCAACACTGGCAACCACCCACAACACCTAGCAACCACCCTGCAACCACCCACAACACCTAGCAACACACCAACAACACCTTAACAACTGCATAGCAACACCCTGGCAACCACCCACAAGACCTTAAAACACTTTAGCAACACCCTGGCAACCACCCACAACACCTAACAACGAATCCATCAACTGTAGCAACACCCTTGTAGCAACACCCTTTTTTGTCTTAAAAAGTGAAAGGTATAAATGTAAGCAAAACAGACAATTATCATTTCTTGTAAAACGGGACACTAAGATTGCAAATTCGAAAGTGAAAGTGAATGCACACGAAGCCCAGGTTATAACACAAGAGAGGATCTCCCGTTCACAAACTTTAAATCACAAATAATGATGATGAAAGAACGCGTCAATGTTGAACACTTTCATTACCATATAACTATAAACTATGATAAAAGTTCACCAGCATGCATTGATTAGTCCCATGTTGTAGGAAAAACATCGCGACCAAATTATGTGCTTGTGCGACCAACTGAGAAAGTTAGACGCAAAAGAGCGAACCAGTGGGAAGAATGAGTCTAGAGTCCTGCCTGGCAACCACCCAGATCACCCTAGCAACAAAACTACTCAGAACATGTTCGCAACCGCATAGTAGCACCCTGGCAACCACTCAAAGTACCATTGAAACTGCATAGCAACACACTGCAACTGTTCAGACCACTTTAGCATAGCAACACACTGCAACGCAACCACCAGAGTACCATCAACACCTGGCACACTGCAACTAGACCACTGCAGCAGACCTGTGCATTTGCTCAGGTGAGAAGCACATATATTTTCCTCAGCAAATGTAAAAGTGATGTGAATTCGAATACCTCGACTTGCACAGAGTAAAGTCCACTGAGGTCATTTCGTCTCCTGTATCAAACATCTGCTCTGGAACGAATGGAAAACCATAAAACAGAAATCAGCACTCATACCAAACCCAACAATTTCATGGAAAATCGATTATTTAAGGTAAAATATTCTTCCTCTCTGGACACGACAGACATTACATTGCCAAACTCACTTCAGCAATTATAGAAAATCTATTTTAAGAACTTATACGCTTTCAAAGAATGCTCTGGGTTCAGTACATTTCAAACACCACAGACAACAATACAGAACATATCAAACTGATGTTACAGCTTCAGAAACCAGAGCAAACCTTTGGCTTAAAGGGATAGTTCACCCAAATTCTGTCCCAAACATCAATATTTACCTTCTGTTGAACACAAAAGATGATATTTGGAAGAATGTTGGTAACCAAAGACTTGATGGTCGCCCTTGACTTCCATAGTATGGAAAAACAATATGGAAGTCAATGGCTACCATTAACTGTTTGGCTACCAACATACTTCAAAATATCATCTTTTGTGTAAACGATGACAGATGTTCCATTTTTTGTGTGAACTATCCCTTCAAGTGTGATAATGTAACCTATTTGAGCTATTTTTGAAATCATTTTAACTCTTTCCCCACCATTGACTGACTTTCCTTCATATATGTAACAACACTTCCTCGCTATAGACTACATTTTCTGTCTTTGTGTTTGCACTGTTATTTGGTAGGAGGCACTATTACACATCTTCTGAAAGAGTACTGAATCTCTGCATAAAACACAGTGAAGAAGAAGACAACGCAGAAACAAGCGATCATGAAAGCAAGCAGATGTATTTGTAAAATAACACGATCATCAAACAATAAACAGCATGTCAATTAAAACTGTTACTGAAAGAAATGTTGATCCAGGAAACTTTGGTGGTGTTGATGGAAGCAATCTACTCCATTGATGAGCTTTTTGTTCAAAACATTGAATAAAACATTGCGCACTATTTTAGTGAAGAAATTGGGGAAAGAGTTAAAGTCAATTCCGTCATCAACAGGGTGAGTTCTCAAGCATAACGAGATCAGAACCTAGTATCTAATTTCTGAATGACTCACAGGAATAAACTATAGCGCTGGTGTGATGGGAGGACTGTTGACTAGGAATGTAATAATCCATGGAAATATTCTGAGGCTGATGTAATGACATCCCATGGCCGGGGAGAGACTGCAGCCAGCTCTTAAGCTTTAGCTAACGAGGAGTGTTACACCCTTGGACTGGACGAAGGCCGCTTGCCTCATCGCAGGGATGAACTATTCCAACATGAGCTGGAACGAAGGCAGGCGGGTCACAGCTGGTGTGAGGGACCAGAAAACTGCTCAGCTGTTGACTAGGAATGTAATAATCATGGAAATTTCAGGGGTGATGAGGTCATGATGAGTTATTCAACACACAAGGGCAAAAGGTCACAACAAAACTCAAAAGAGCAAAACATTCATGCTACATGAAAGTGTTCGAAAATGAGCAGCAATGGTCTCTGAGAACGAGCTATCTCGGAAGAATGAATGAAAAATGAAAGACAATAAAGACTCAAAGCAACAACTGATCAGCCAGAAGTAAAAGAACTGGTCAATGTCTTTTCTGGATTTAATTAATACAAGCACAAGGTAGAAAATATTACAGCTGTACACATCAGACTTATTATCTGTATATTTACCTATCTCTATATCGTCTTGTTGTTGTGATAATTTGTGGGTTGAATTTCAGACGTAATTTTAAAATGAATTTCTTCATATACATTTAATAATTTTGGTGATTTATGACTGTCTCCTCGATAACATATTTGAAACACACCCATAGGAAATGCATTGCTTAGACATTGATTTTCACACTTTTTGAGATCTCAATGATTTTTCATTTAAAACAAAAATGCACTCATGTTCTAATTAATTGGTCTTATATAACATGGTTTTCACTCAAAATTATAAAAATTAACACAAACAGAAAAAAGAAAAATTTTTTTCTCAAGCAAAACGAAATTTTTTCAGAAAAAACAGCTGTTCTAAAATTATTGATATACAGTAACAGTACAGAGCCAGAAGATCATCTCATCTGGGCAAATGTTGAAACTCTGAGATTACGCTCTCTTTTTCTCAGGAGAAACATCTGAGAAGCAACTCCGCTAACAAACATATGGTAAGGTATGAAAACGTTATGTTGAAATGAGATTACCGCTCTCTTTTTCTCAGAAAACATCTTAAACAAACATATGTTAAGGTATGAAAACGTTTTGAAAATCGTTTTTTTAATGTTTTAAATCCGTTAACATTAAGCAAACATTCCATTTATTTAGCAAACATTATAGGAATGCTACTTTTGGATTTTCTTTGAACATTCTAAAAAAAAGCAGTTACATTTAATAGTTACACGAATGTCCAACAATTCCAAAAAAAAATTCCATAAACAATATATAAATAACATTTTTGTGCTGACATTTGAAAACATTATTAAAGGACTTTTGAATGAACATTCGTTCTTTTAGAAACCTTGCGAGGTCTTTATTTGTTGTCCATTTAATCTCATTGCTGTCTAGCAAACAATTGAGACCTCATTTGTGTTTTTTTTTGTTCTTATGCGTATGATGTGTTTTCAAACATGATATTAATCAAGGATGTATTTCTCCATTTGCAGTCACTGTACTGCCAAACAGAACAAAAACTTAATTATGAAAACATCTCTTCATGAAACCCAAAACAATAAGAGCATATAAAATGCTAACTTTCCTCTGAAGTGCGGGGTCTTCGGGCACATCTGGCCACATTAACACATCTGTCATCGCACACGCAAATATTACGAGTCTGGGCGTGCACGTTTCCTTAAATCACAGTTCTTTTCATCTGCGCCATTTTTGCTACACACTCTTAGAGAAGTCAGAAAAAAAAAATATTGAATTAAAAATAAAAACCGAGAGGTTATTGCGAGGCTAGCGTGTGTCATTCGTGACGAATGTCTCTGGTAAATGATCTCAGAGTAACATGTTAACAATCAAAATAAGAAATCAAAGGTTTTTTCGTAAGCACATGCTAATGAATCGCCTAAACTCGCCTGATCTACAGCCTCGTGGATGGCATCCCACAGATGCTAACACTTAAAACTGATTTCAGCAGTGGATTTGCTTCTCTCACGCTTGCGCAATGAGCATCACATAAAACAGAAATCAAAAAGCCTTTTTTTATGAGTCCAACTTTCATTTTTGGGAGTGTGAGAGCTTATGAAGTCACGGCCAAAGGTACCGAATTAGCCTGAACGTCAAGCCAAGACCTAAACCCCTGTGATGCACCTCAGTCCCAGCCCAAGATCTTTCATCTCCTTCTTGTATTTTGGACCCAGTTGTTCTCCCTTCAGGCCTCGGCGTGTTCATTACATCTGTTTGACAAAGCATTCGGACGGCCTACCTTTCAAACGGCCTCACATCTGCTAAAAGTAGCAAGAATATGATATATGAAAACAATCCTGCTCCGTGAGCCAGTCACAAGCAGCTGGGAATACTTTATTTACGGATTCATTTGAACAGAATATAAGACACGTTAGTTCTGTCACAACTGCTCATCTGATGTCTAATAAATCCCCAATTAAACGAACCCCCCCCCCCCAAACATCCTGAGAAACATAAGAACAGAGATGTTTCAGAGCATGACACCTGCATACACTGTAAAAATGAAAATATATAAATCTTTCTAGCTGAAAATGTTATGTTTAATTCAATGTGCCATTTGCAGATTCTTCTGTAAAATGTAATAGCGATTTCTGAGTGAAAATTATTTTAACACCATTTTTTTCAGAATTTATTCAGATTCATATGTATATATAAAAAAAAAAATTATACATAATTTTAATATAAGAAATATGATATACTACTATAATAATAATAATAATAAATAAAACTATAAATGCTTTATATTATATTATTATGGACAGATGATGTATTGTTCTATCAAAATGCCATGTTTAATTCAATGTGACATTCCCATTTGTGAAATGTCCTGACAATTTCAAAGCAAAAATTATTTATTCTTTTCAGTGTAGAAAGAAAAATTCACTCTCATGTCGTTCAGACGTTCCTTCTTCAGTTGAATCACATGATGTAAAAGACAGGCTAGTAAACAGAACAACTAAATAGATTTCTCACACAAGTAGTAGAAAGAAAGACATGAGGGTGAGTAAATGACGGCAGAATTAGCATGTATTTGACAACATTATTTTAATGACACTGTGTTCTGCTGATGCAGAAATGATCTGCCATTCTCTCAGCATGCAAGTCAAATCTGGGATGGTTTTACTCCATGTGCTGAATCATAAGCCGTCCATTTGGTTGTGTGTCATGCTGAACCTTGATTCCTGGAAACCCCAACAGAGCTCTGTCTAGACAAGTCCTTGCTTCGGCTGGAAAAATAGTGTTTTGTCCTCATAATTCACCTGATGCCAAATGAACAAGCACTCGAGTGTCCATTTCATTTGCACTCAAGGAGCCTGTGGTTGTGTCTAAATGACCAGTCTTTCTCCAAATGCAAACGCGTATGAATCACAGCATCTATATTCATGAAAACTCTGCACTGGAACTAATGACTTCAGACCTTCAGCCTCATTATTCTCCTGATGCAGCAAACGCATGCATAAAAGAACGGTTTCTAAATAAATGAACTAATAAAACACCCAGGTGACCTCTTTCTTTACTCTTTTGCTTCTTCATTTACGAAATAACAATCAAAACAAAGAAATTATACATTACATTCGATAGTTAATATATATATGCAATTTATATATAATTACATTATTGTATTATACAACACTATGATAAACAAATACTAGTACCTGAATAAAAATACGATTGTAAAAAATAAATAAACAAACATACACACACGCGTGCATGCATATATATCTCTTTCTATAAATTTACCTATAGTTAAATATTGAATTATTATATTTAATATATTATATATATATATAATTAATCTTAATTTAGGTCAAATTTAATATTTATATTTTATCATTATATACTGCTAAATAAATATATAATTATTTGTATAAAATAATAATACTAATATTTACCTCTCAGCACTTCCATTAAAACACACACACACACACACACAAATGCAAAATCATCCTTAAATACCAACAGTACATCATCTCTCCGCCTCTACATGTGCTCTCAGATCGATTTAACTTCCTCCGGTCTCAGCGATTCCTCACAAACACTCTTGCTGTCTTTCCCAGCTACACACATGCAGCACTTCCTGCAGCTCGAGTGTCAGTACGTTCAGCTTTCATCGGCGTCCCTGTAGGGAACTCTCACACCCGTCCGTCTGCAGCCAAACCCCAGACTCGTGCTCAGCACCGCACGACTCAACATCTGCTTTCTGCATGAGCGCTAGGGAAAGACTCCCACAAGCCCCTGCTCCTCTTTTATTGTGCTTTAAAGAGCACGCGTGGAGGAAACGCTGCTCGAGAGCAACCCACCGCCTCAAACCAAAGCCCCTGAAATCAGTGAACAAAAGGAAAATCGGTTTCCTCAGCAGATCTTCAGGACTCAGGGGTGAACGAGTCAAATGGGGCGGAAGCAAGAGGCTTTGTTTGCTTGGTGTTTTTTTGTAATCTGTAACCCCTCCAGACAGTCTCTTTCAAACGCTTATTCAGCACATGCTGTCAGACCGAGGGCCGCTGCACCGAGGTCAAAGGTCAAGAGACTCTGCAGAGCGACAGGATGCTCTGTCTGAGGTCAGGTCAGAGAGAAGACCGGATGTGAGACGAACGAGTGAGGGAAAAACACACACTCATGCTCAAACATCTCCACAAATCCATATAAAGACTCAAGCAAATGAAAGCAGACCGATTTAGATGAAAATGTGTGTGATAGACGGAGCATGAAACATTTACATCCATGCATTTAGCAAATGCTTTAATACAAAGTGACTTAAAAAGAGGAACAAAAGCAATTTGTCAAAGTGCCGACCAATATTCTTTACATACAATGCCAGGTACATTAGACAAGATTGAAAATATACAAGACTTTGCAAAAAAATGTAAAGTGCCCCTATTATGGGTAAAGAAATGTTCATATTTTGGTTTTGGGAGTCCCCAACAACAGGTTGACATGCACGCAAGGTCAAAAAACACTTTCACTGTCTTATAATATGCATTTATTTTTTTACCTTACTTGCTGAACGATTTATTTTTCCAAACCCCTCCTTTGCGTGACGTTAATCTGCAGTGATTGGTCGATTGGTCTCATTTCATCTCGCCTGTAATGCCTGATAAAGCAGGTTTGTGAGCGCAGCGCTGCTTTAGCTCTAAAAGCGGAACCTAGTGGTGAAGAATGAATTTGCATTTTCATTCAGACCAACAAGTGGACGGGCAATATGCTAATGTTTCATGTTAACGTCAACATTTAAAAACGACTCGTTTCAATGATTCAGAGTCGAAACAATAACTTTTTACACGGTGCACTTTCATATTTCAAAATTGCAGGATGTTTTCATTCACTTAGAGCTGTGTTACACACTGCATGAAAGATCGTCCTCAAAAATCCATAATAGGGGCACTTTAAAGCAATAATTCACCACCAAATTGTTCATTTCTTCTCATGTTTTTCCAAAAAGTTATTAAATAAATAAAAAACAAGTGCCATCTTATTTAATTTTAACGTGACTTATTTATTTTACAAATATTTTTTATTTCTTTTGGAGCTTTATTTCTCAGCATGCAAAAATATTTCAGTTTAGTAATATATTTATTCTTATATTTTATTATTCAATTTAAATCATATAATTATACATTCAAACATACTATTAATAATATATAACATTATATTAATAGATATATTACATCACACGCACACATAATATAAGACATGATACATTATTGTGAGGAAGAGACTGAGATTTAAGTCACTGTTCACTGAAAGTCTTGCCTTTAGCTGGAACTGCCTTTCCATCGTTAGATGAGGCACGTCAGTAAACCTCGTCATGAAGAAGATCAAACGCTGCTCAACACAAGTCATGAAGATTTTCATGTTTCATGTAACAGGTAAGAGCTATTTATGGCCAGTGGTTTTTCTGAATCCCGTCACTCACACCAAACATGAACAGAGCTAATATTTCTCTCTATTTCACTCATTATACAGAACAATGCAAATGGCTCCATTTCAACTCCCAAAATCCATCAGGTTCATACGTCCACCTTATAAGGACAAAGAACTCGAGCTGGTCAGTAAAAGCATGAAGTCACTGTACAGAACATAAAATATGGAGTAATGTTAATGAAAACTGTATAACGGCCAGCTGACATGAGTAATGCCTGGATGTCATTCTGTGCAAGTAATTTAATGCTTTTAAAATGAATTCTATTATCAAAAGAACAATTCTGCACATCTGTAATTCTGGCAGCACATTTAGTACTAAATAAAAGAAGAAACTGCAACTAAAAGACACACACACACATCAGTGTTGAACAACTACAGCTGTTCCTCTTAAATCAAATATGAAAGTAGATAATGCACGACATCAAGAATAAGCATTTATCTAGAATACAATATTTCATAATGCAATGCAGTGTAATACAGGTTAAACACATTAAAAAAAAATAACTTTTTGCATATAATTGCTCCAATAATTATATTATTATTGCATGTAATAATCCCAATACACACACATATATATAGTATGTTTTTAGGCAATAGGCTTAAAATTATGCATGTGTGTGTGTGATTAAATATGGTTTGCATAATATTTACATAAATTCATAATATTTATAATAATAATGATTTCACATTTTTGAACATCTAAAAGTTTTCCCTTACATTACAGGCAAGTGATTATGGTAAAACAGTCCTTTGTACTCGTACCACTGTTAGCAAATGATCCAGCTCGTCATTAGCACACATGAGCCGGGAAAAACAAAACCTTCAAGTGCTGAGTCTCATAACAGCGCTTCAGACGGCCTTATCAAGAGCTCCAGTTATCTGCCGGCTTACAGCAGTCATTAACACAGGGAACCGGCTCCTTGACATTACAAATTAATTAGAGGGGAAACCCAGAAACATCACAAACCCTCAAGATGCAGATCGAGGAGGAGGAGGAGGTGTGTTTGTCGCAGTCTTCGGTCTCTTTAAGCATCGTTTTCTTGTCTTTTGTATGGATGTCTTACAAACACACTCTCTCGCTCATCTCTAATTCTCTTTCATGACTCGTTCCTCATTGTGCTGCTGCTCTCTCGTCTTTCCAGCTCTGCGCTCGTTTCTTCAGAGATTTCTCACTCTTAGTCTTCGAGTGCCTAATGCTTTCATCTGTGCATGATCTGGTCAGAAAATCAGATTGCATGAAGCTGCTTCTCAGATATCAAGGCTGAAGTCCCATCGAAACATCGAGCAAAAACTGCGTTCACACTTGCACTTTTTTAGTTGACTCGGAACTGAATTTAGTGCAGAATAAATCAGTTCTCTTAAAAGTTGTGATACGCTCTCAGTTGACTGTTATTTGACAGATATGTTTGGGATCCAAGCGAACACGAGTCAGGGCTTCTTCTCTCTGTTCATCACATTACAGCTCCAGTTATGCTGAAACTCTTTTCCAGACGAGTCTGTGTGTCTCTGCGGACGCGCTGCTATGAGCATCTTTCAGTCTGTGCAGCTGAACGCGTTTGTGAGATTATAATAGAAATGCCACTGCTGGATTAAAGTAACAGTCAGTATTTACTCATTAGTGCCCAAGTAAACACTTTCTTTTGACAGAACTGTCACAAGTTTGAGAAATGGTTATGATTAAGTAACTTGTGAATCTTATCTTCCCTTCTAATGTTGCTCTGAATTACATCTGAAACACTTTGCAGGAGTCCGTATTCATTATCCACTTGGGTTTATAGCTTCATGATAATGTGAGAAGGTGTTGTGGAGCTCTTGTTCTGCCGTCTGACACATGGATAGGTCATGTCTCTAATAATAACAACACGTTCCCAGCGCTCATGAGAGGCTTTCCACTGAGGTGGTCTCCTTTTCCACCCCTGTGTCTCTCTTATACGCCCCTCGAGTTACCATGGGAATGGTCCAAAAATCACTTCCGCAGACTTGTTTCGCTTAAATCAAATATTACAGGTCCAATTAAGATTGCAACTTGAGTATGCATAAAAATAATGCACTAAATAGCCTGTACACTAACATACTGAATATACCGATGTGCCCTAGTCAGTGCAACACCAAACACACCCTACAGGAGTGATGCCACCCCACTGTTCACAAAATTATACTTTTGTATTTGACTAGGCAGATGAATAATGTACTTTGTTCTGTTCTTTGAAGAGGAAAAGATCCAATTTTAAGTCCGGTTATTCACAGAAATAACATTTACTCATACAACTTAATTAGGGGCTTTGAATAAAATCAAGAAGAGTTAAATTCAATTCATGTTCTTATATAGATGAACTGAGTTTGAGGAGCTTGTACAGAGATTTTTGACAGTTTAATAGGTCTTATCGCTGTCTTATATTAAAAAGGCATAGTTCACCCAAAAATGCAAGGGTAGATAAATAACTGACTGTAACGAGGTATGTATATGGGGAAGGAAGGAGGCGAACATTGAACAAACATTTAATGTAAAAATAAACAAACATCACAGAAAAGAGCGGCAGCCCCTCACGGACGACTGCCGCACACAAAACATTAAAACTCCAGGCCTTCCTCACTTCTTCCACTGTCGTCACCTCCCCTTTTACCTTACGTAGCTCCCCGTGGGATTCGAGACCGGTGAGTGGCGCAGGTATTCATTAGCAATCACTCCACCGGCCTCGCTCCGTTCCCACGGCTCTCGGCCCCGCCCCACTCGTCACATACCCCCTCGCCCCTGCACCGGGGGGTACCCACGAGACTTGAAGAGGGGGTTGACATTTGCACACTGACGCACGGTCTACTCCGTGAGCGGCTCACTGTGCCAGCGATGGTACTGGAATGCTCATCCGCCTCTACGGCGATTTGTAGGGCAGCCGGCAGCGAGCCCCCCGTGTTTTAGATCCTCCGCTCCCTCTCCGATCCTGTGCATATATCGCTTCAGCAGCGAGGGCTATCAGAGATTTTGGCCAAGGCGAACATGTAAACAAACTTAAACCACAAGGCCTGGTCCTCTCTCGTCTTGCACTGTCGTCAAAGCCAAGCGCCCATATAGCTACAATAAGCGTTATAACCTGTCTGGAACGTTTTTTTGTGTTTGAAGTGGAGAAGAGTGATGAGTTGTAAATATACATTTGTATGCGATGCACAGAGATTTTGGCAAATACAGAAAAGCCAAGTTCTGAAGTTACTGACAAAACACAGATCTCCGTCATTCGCTGGTCAAAAACCTTCTTAACTCCATTTGAGCTTGATATTTATATAGCCTAATGTTAAGTGCAAGTGTCTGATAAAACCACAATACCAACTCTGACGACAGGGTTTAATTACTGAAAAAAATCCCCCCCCACCCTATATTTCAGTGTGCCATGGGATTTTTATTTATTTGATATATTACCCCTCCATCCCTGCCCTGCCATACCCTATGGTTTTGTGAAACGCCACCACTGTTCCAAACCTGTATGAGTTTCTTTCTTCTGTTGAACACAAAATATATTTTGAAGAGTTGCTAGAAACTGACTTCGGGAAAAAAGGGGGAGAAATACTATGGAAATCATTGAAACAATGTTGGGGTACAGTTCCGGTAACCACTGACATCCACAGTAGGGCCATTTTTTTAAATATGGAAGTCAGTGGAAAAACGTTGGCAAGAAAACAGTTGCGGTAGCCATTGACTTCCATAGTAGGAGGGAAACAATGGGGGGGGGGGAAAAAAATACTATGGAAGTAAATGGAAAAATGTTGGTGAACAAAGTTGCGGTAATTGAAAGTTCCATAGTAGGAGGGAAACAATGGGGGGGAATACTATGGAAGTAAATGGAAAAATTTGGTGAACAAAGTTGCGGCAGCCATTGACTCATAGTAGGGAAATAATACTGTGAAATTCAATGAAATAATGTTGGCAAGTTGAGGTATTGACTTTTATAGTATTTCTATGGAAGTCAGTGGTTACCAGCAACTCTTTAAAATATCTTCTTGTGTGTTCAGCAGAACAAAACTCATTAGGTTTAGAACAACTTAAGGGTCGACTAAATAACACCATTTACATTTTTTGGACTACGGCCTATAATAAACATGCGCATGACCCTTGACCCTTAAAATATCATGTTCTATTAAGACTTTCTATAACTCAACACAGGACTAATGCTGTACTCGTGTTTCGTACAGAAAACATGCATAAACTATTTCATTTAAAGTCTACTGCTTTGTCTCGGCCATAGTCTTGTGACTAAACTGTGATCAAGCATTCAGACTAAAAGAGTAGGAAAGTAAGAAACATAAACCGGCGGTCATCAGATGTGCTTCATTGCTGCTTTAGAAAGAGCTGAAGTCTTTGACCCAGTAAATCAGCGCGCTGAGCACCTCCCAGAGCGTTGTGAACTTCTTGTGCTGAAATCAGAGAGTTCAAATCTGAGCTTTCAATTGATTATTTTATTTGACAAATGTTTTTTCTGCTCCGCTTTGCTTCATCCAGTTTCAACAACTGGAATTCATCAGCTTCACTGGAGCAGGAGACTCACACGAGATCTCTCTCACTCGCTCTCTTCCTTATACAGTATTACAAATGCTGGATTTCATTTCCACACAACACTGTCTGACCACTGCAACCTCAGCCAATAGCCACAATAACACTGAAGGTTTGTGGAAAACAGGCTTTATGGCAATACTGCTTTTCTGTCTATAAAACATTTATATATAATACTGTTCAAAACGTATAAAAAAAAATATGCTTAGTCAGCAAGAATGTGCTGTAACTGATCAAAAGTGACAATAAAATACATTTATAATAATGTTACAAAAGATTTCCATTTCAAATCAAATTTTGTCCTTTTGAACTTTCAATTCATCAAATACAGAAAAATAAAATGTTTCACGGTTTCCACAGAAATATGAAGCATCACAACTGTTTCATCATTTATAATAATAATAATAATTTTTTGAGCAGAAAATCAGTATATTAGAATGATTTCTGAAGGATCATGTGACACAGATGTGAAGCCTGGAGTTACGATGATGGAAATTCAGCTTTGATCGCAAGAATAAATTACATTTTCCATATATTCACATAGAAAACAGTTATTTTAGATTGTAATAATATTTCACAATATTACATTTTTTTCTGGTATTTCTGATCCAATAAATACTGAAATCATCATTAACATGACAGATATTGATACTGTCTGAACAAGTAGATCTGATTACATCAAATGACTAAAAAATGGACTGATTTTGCACGATGTACACTTTGAAGTCACGGTGGCCAAGATCAGAACTGAAAACACAATTTAGGGTCCGGTCTCATAATAAACCAAGATCTGGGCCACATTTAACAGCACTGTGCATGCAGCCTATAACTTCCAGTTAGTCTATAAATTCAAGGTCACTTACACCGTATAATTTCACCCCCCGCATCTTTAAATATGCTGCAGTCTCTGAATGTTTCTTTTTTCCTCTTCACATTCACACATGCTCCGTTTTACCAGAGAAAGGTTTTCAATCACTCTCACCATGAAGATCAGTGTCAACCTGAGTAAATTCAGAGATGAGTTCTCAGACCTCAGTTACGTCACTACCGCTCACCTACCCTTCAAACCTACACTCCCACCGTCTCTGGATGATATGCTGCATGCCAAATGAAGAGCATGGGAATCGATGGATTCAGAAATTAGACTCTAGTGGCGTTCTGTCGCCTCCGGCATGAAGCGGTCAAGGCGAATGTTCATTTGCATTCAAAAACAGAGCCGGCAAGGGTTCGTCTAACACGAGCTTCATTACACCGACCTGATTGACCGCTCCACACTGGTCTAACACTTCTGAAACACAGAATTAGAGCATCAGCTCAACCTTCAATATACATGGATTCTTACAAGGCAGAGGGAGATATACTACAGTGCCTTGTGTAGGAATCAAACACCAAACTAAAATACGGACTGAATTAATAGCTTCTGAGATTTTATTCTGAGCAACACAATGATGCAAGGACTGATAAACTTGTTGAATATACACTAGATAAGCGTGTCAACAAACTGTGGACCCATAGCATGTCATATTTAAATGGCAAACGTTTATGCATATATTACTGCAACACTCATGCATGTTCTAGGTCAAAACTTTGATAAAACCCCAAAAAGAGTACAATAAAACTGCAATTTAGTATTAGCCAGAACTGCAATAAAAAAATCTAAATGGCAGAAAGATTCAGATTCTGTTTTAAAGTGATCCCATTTGAACTGCATAGTAATGAAACTATTATAAAATTGTGAAGGGCATTTTATATCATACAAAAGGAACTGCCAACACCGATGTCATGCATTTATATCTATAAATGGATTCGGATGAAAGTAAGTATGTGTACTCAATAAATACTATGATATTCTGTAAGCGACCATGTATCTGCACAGGATTGCTAAGAAGTCTGTAAAAACTAATAACTACTAAATTAAATACAAAACTTCATAGAAAATTATTAAAATACATTTTAAACATGATTTAAATGAATGACTAAATAAATAAATGTTAATTCTTCTAACAGTACTACAGGTGGTTGGAAAAACAATGTAATGTAAATAAATATACAACAGAATACACACACGTGTGTGTGTGTGTGTGTGTGTGTGTGTGTGTGTGTGTGTGTGTGTGTGTGACCCTCTCTGTAAAACCAGGATCAATTCTAAAAGTCTAATTCTGAGATAACGAGCATCAAAGTTTGATTACAGGCATTCATTTCAATCTTTGACATGGACTTACTCAGTCAATATTAAAGATACCAAGAATATATTTTCACAGAATGTTCTTTACAATATGTAGGATGATTTTATGCAGAACATAGTAAATCTAAAAAAAATGACTTTAGCTGGGTTTTCACAGAGAGGGTCACATATATACCATTTTCTAAATATTTATAAAAAATATTGTATTTTATGATGGGGTCCTTCACAAGAGGATGATCATCTTTGGGGGTCTGTGGCATTTAAAATATTGAAAACCCCTGCCATAGTATGTATATGTGTATATGTATGTATGTATGTGTGTATATATATATATATATATCAAAGTTCCATGGTATTAACTTCTGTTAACATCGTACTATGGTACACATTTGGTAATGTGATCGATTAATAAAGGACTTACTCATTTTTCTGCAAAGCAAGTAGAAGTTGCTCTCCATCCACTTCAATCAGCACCTTCAGTGATCCAGGATGACCCTAAAACCAGACAAAGATGAAGAAGAAATGCATTTTCTCTGAAAACAAATCAGCGACAAATCTGAAAATTGTGACTTTCTTCTTTTGTACATACATACAATCTCAAAACAAGAAAGTCACAATTCTTTTTAATCACTTCCTCCACATTAATGGATGGTGAAAAGATCAAATAAAAGAGAATAATAAAAAAGGAATGCGTGTTTAAAATTATTTTAAAATGTTTTTAAATCCAGTTTTGTACAAAACTAATGGAATATGTTCATTATCATTGCAGATATTTATCATGCATCAAAATGCACCCAGCAATATACTGTTTATGGGTTATTCCAATGCAAAAACAAGATAAATGAGCAAGCTGTGAACGTAAAAAAAATAATAAGAACAATTTAGACCAAACCATCATATTAGACACCTGTTGCTGCATTAGCATTTCATCTGCATCCACCCGTATACTCTAGTGGATATAATTGGTTGATTGCCACTTTAAGAGATGGCAGCTGATTGGTTGAATACATAATTACACACACCTGTTCCACTTCTGGATGCTCTATAAATACAGTGTTATTATGGCGAACACACTTCAATCTGTCTGATGGTATTTACTTTATGATTTCCTGACAATAATTTGAAATGTTAGTTTATGGTTGCATGACAGAGTGACTAAATAAAGTGCTAGTTTATTCACAAAAGTCAACTATTAACTCAAATCAATGACCATTTGTGTGTCCATATTAAAAGTGGTTAGTACAAAAACACATATTCCCAATGGACTGAAAATTAAAATGTGGTTATGCATCTTTATTTCCACTAAATATTGTGTGGTTCTTTCGAAATGCATCACATTATGAAAGTAAAACGGGTTCATGTTGGCTTAACTTCTGTTAGCGGTTATATTCATGGAAGATGAAGTTCTAACCGCTGCATTAAAGACAATGCAAGTCCTCAGACCAATAGACAGTGAGAGAAAGCATATTTCCAGTTCTGAGTGGGCTTTTGTATGGGATAAAATGAATCTGCCATTGTGTCATAAGTCTGTAGCTGTCAGGATTAGTTTTATGTTTCAATTCTCTCTGACATTAATTCTCTTCACGCTCTGTAAGTCTGAAAGTTTGGCAGATTTACTCCGAGGCTCTGAGGGAAATGGATTTAAACCAGCCAGGCGTTGAGAAAATACAGCAGAAATAAACATGAATCATCTGTCTAACATGAAGATGACCATGCATCATTGCATATGCATGCTAATGCACAGCTAAGACCGTGACACGTACACATCGAGGTGGATCCTGAGAGAAAGTCTGCTAAGTGTATAGCACACATTTGTCCTAGAATATGGGCTGACGTTCATCCTAGTGATGGAAAACAAAGAAAAGCTATTTAAACATAAGCCAAAGGAAATGCATGGTCTCCAATGGTCAAATCTCTGTAATGTACATCAACATTTTTATTGAATGCATGGATATAGCATTCACTGTATTTGTTGGAAAAACTACTAAGCCGCATGGGATACGTTGAGAGTCTGTAGGTTCGTAGGAGTGCATTTATAAATCTCTGAATGAAGATATATTTGGGGGTTGACGTTCTTGTGGATGTAACTTAGTTACAAAACCGCCACTAACAACTTTGACCTCCATAAATCCATAGTAAAGCAAACAAATGGAGCAAATGTAACACCCCTGTAAGGGTTCCTCAGATACTTTTCAAAGTTAAATCATTGAAAAACCTCAAAGTAAGAAGTACTAAAGAACTTGGTGACACACCCGTAACAAGGGTCTTCAAATGTGACTTTCATTGGCTTTCAGGTATTCAATCGACCCCTACTGATGAAAGAGTCAATGAAAAAATCAGTTTGGTCACAGTCTCCATCACTAATTCAATACATTTACTGAAAAGGAACAAGATAGACTTGCATTGCTGAATAATCACTGGTCTCCAACAATAACATCACCTCTCATCTCAATTTGATCAAAGACCAGCTGGAGGATCCAAACAGCCATTGGTGCACTGGAGCAAAATGAGCCGAAACAAAAGTTTAAAGTGTCAGTATCAATAATAAATGTCACACAAAAACAAAACACAGCATTCCAGCTGAAGAGCCTCATCTCGGGCTTGAAGTGTGGTGTTGGGAGTATTCAGGGATGTTCTTGCGCTTCTCCAGGAAACTTTACAGGAGAATGTCATTGTGTCAGGCAGTGTGCCTGTGCCAACTGGGTCATGAGGAACATCAATGATCTGAAAAACACATGTAAGGAGCCGTGGCACGGCAGGTAAAGCATGTGCTCGGTTTTTGAAGATGTGAGTGATGAAGATGTGCCAATACATTTCCCCACTTTATTCCCAGAGTTACTCCCTCCCTTGACTGTCCTATATATTAAAAGCAAAAGACCATAAATAAAATGCACGCAAATCTACAAGGGTTTTAAAATAAGAACTTATGCAATCTAGAATGACCAAGTTAAATGGAATAATTCACCTAATAATGACAGCTCTGTCATCATTATTCAGCGTCATGTTTTTTCAAACCCTATGCTGATACTTTTGCTTGTAATTTTAACCCTAAAGCCTACTGTCTCATAGTTGATACGCAAATCGGCCTCTAAATTATTAACAAAATACAAAGTTTTGCTAAAAAGCCACTGTACAAAATCTACTACATGCCATTACTTATCCATAAAATCTTTTTTTTTATCATGTTGAAATGTGAGTCTCAAATATGATCGTCAGAATTTTGAGGGATGTTTTTGTTCATATCTCAATAGTCATTGTTTTGCATTGCATTAAATGTTTTGCCCCACCAAAAAAAAAAAAAAAAAATTGTGGTCACTAACTCCTTTAAAGAAAAAATGAATGTACCCACTTGAAATGTTACATGGTCTGAAAAGAATTCATGAATCAGAGGAAAAGCTGGAAGATGATTTGCATGACTTTATCAACCTGCAGGTTTGGTTCAAATGCTTTTTTCATGTAGTGATTTTTCACTGTCAGCATTTTAGACAATCTACATTTCACAGGAACTTGTCACAATCCACAATTTAACAAACTCTCACTAGTTCAATGGCCTTTTCCCCCTACATGTTTAATGCTGAATCTCCCCACAGATCCCTGGGTGGTCCGATCTACTCTTTAAGAGTGTTGCTCACGGCGGTACACATGTAAACTCTCTCTGTAAAACCTTTTTACAAACTCCAGTAAGAAAACAACAGACTCTGAGTAAATCAATTAAACAGATGGGCTTCAAAACAGCCCTGCACGTCCTCATTCCATACATTGGTTGAGAAATGTTTTTCATTAAGGACAAAAGCAGCACATCCCCTCCGGGAACAATATTCCCGCACAGACAGGTCTGTTCACCGCTTCCCAAAACATATCAGTTCAAACTCACTCCTTGTTCAACCAGCATGTAATCAGAATCGGTGCTGGGAACACAAACTTTTAACTTTAAAGTCAACTAGGAATAGCATATGCAGCTCTTTTACTTTCATAGGCCATGTACACGCTGTAGAGTTTCAGGAGTGATAACCGTATGGGAGTGAATTATAGTTTTGTTTGTTTGGAAGTCAGCGTCGCAGAGCCAGGGGTTGCCAAGTCTGCATACAAAAGTAGCCTAATGACAAATATCAAAACTCAAAATATGCAATTCTCTTACCTAAAGTACATATTTTACACTCACCTTTATACAAATTGAAAACCACTATATGGTAGTGATCATAAACACAGCTCAAAGCTCAAAGTTCCTTACCAGCAGTGGTGTGCACAGGGGCACAATCGCGGACCCAGGGAGGGGGGGGGGGGATTCAGGGGCGTGTCTAGAGGGGGGGGCATGGGGTGGCACCGGCCCCCCTCAAAATGTGCTTGGCCCCCCCTTGTGCCCTCCCCCCCAACAGCGCAGACTGATCATAGTATAACATCTGTGGTGCGGGAGCAGTCTGGGTGCATTTAAAATCTCACGCGCTGCCCAAAAATAAAAAAAACATGTTATGTTTATACCATAATTTCGAGCGGTAAAGGTACGACGGTAAAGTCCGGTGCCCCTAGTCTGCGATTTCCGCCGAGGGTTGGGGTGTTCGATATGACGATTTTTGATTGTGGATGATAAAAATGTCTCCACGATCTGCTTTTTGAAGAAATATCGTAGTATTGTGCTACAGTGCACATTCTATCAGCTGCAGTTCTGGTGCCGCCGTATTAATATACTGTAACAGCGCCACATATATTCATATCAGTGTTAACTCAGCGGTAGAGTTACTCTCACGGGTTACCCAGATTCAGACTCACTGCTTACCAGTGGCTCTCCTTCACAAAACTGAACATCTGATGCAGATTTATGACAGGTAGAATATTAAATATTTCAATACAAGCATTTCAGCAATACAATTTATGGATATGTCAAACCATAACCCGCAGCAACCGTTTAAAAGTAGCCCAATTGTGACCCTGGACCACACAACCAGTCTAAAGTCACATTTTTTTAAATTGAGATTTATACATCATCTGAAAGATTAATAAGCTTTCCATTGATGTATGGTTTGTTGGTATAGGACAATATTTGACCAAGATACAACTATTTGAAGATATGGAATCTGAGGGTGCAAACAATTTTTTTTTACAAAATATCTACATGGAACATGATCTTTACTTAATATCCAAATGTTTTTCGGCATTAAAGAAAAATGTATAATTGTGACACATACAATGTATTGTTGGCCTTTGCTACAAATATACCTGTGCTACTTATGACTGCTTTTTTGTGCTCCAGGGTCCGAACATCATTGGTAATGTTATTGTTTTAGTGATTATGCAAACAAAGTCATTTTATTTGTTGTTTGTTGATTTTTGAATATAAAACTTGGTGAAGGGATTTATGTGTCGGTACTTTTTGAACATCTCCAGCACATTTGATCAATACCGTGATAATACTGATAACTGGATAATTTTGGTCACTATAATCGTGATAAGAAATTTTCATACATTACATCCCTAAGTCTTTGGGTTTGATGTTTGGACTCGGCTCAAGAAACAATATATATTAGGAGTTAATAAAGTGGGCAGGTGCAGGTTGCCATACTTATGTTATGTTATGTTATGTTGTTTTTTCCTAGCAAGATCTGGCAATACTAATGAGCAGAGCCGATCCTCCCTATACGCAGAATACGCAAGCTGCGTAGGGCCCCCGAAACACCAGGGGGCCCCCTTAATCCAAAATATGTTTTAATATCGGGTTCGTTTTGGAGTTTGGCCAGAGGTTATGAAAACGTGAATGCTCGAATGATCATTTCAAGATGATTCAAGACGAAGTGAAACCGCCGCCACCCCCCCCCTCCCCGTTCTGCATCTCAACCACACACGCCGCCCCCCCCCCCCCACCCCACCCCCCCCCCCGTTCTGCATCTCAACCACACACGCCGCCACCCCCCCCCCCCCCGTTCTGCATCTCAACCACACACGCCGCCAACCCCCCCCCCGTTCTGCATCTCAACCACACACGCCACCCCCCCCATCGCCACCCCCCCCCCCCCCGTTCTGCATCTCAACCACACACGCCGCCACCCCCCCCCCGTTCTGCATCTCAACCACACACGCCGCCGCCACCCCCCCCCCCCCGTTCTGCGTAGGGCCCCCAGAAGTCTAGGATCGGCTCTGCTAATGAGTCAAAACACACCCCTGTGATTTCTTTCCCCGCACATACTGAAAAGACACAACTCTGATACGTGTTTGAATTGTTCAGTTCGGTTCCGTACACACTGCTTAGAATCTCTCTAAATGTGGTTGTCACTACCTGCATTTTCAGGAGTGAATTCGGCTGTAGTTTAAATGACTGAACTGTGTGGGATCAGAACATGATTAAGCACTAAGAAGTGAATTGACAAATTAATTTAGCTGTAATGTTTACGTGGCCGTACTGTGTTCCTGAGTGAGAAAACTGGGAACTTGATTTTACAAGTGACTTACCATTGACTTTATGAGACTAACTGGTCTCTGCTGTCCTCCAATGAGCAGGTGTGGTTCGATTACGTCATAACGCTCCAGCGTGTCGTGTTGATTCGGATAGGCAGCTGAAAAAAGAGAAACAAGTATGGGAGATCTCCACAATAAAGCAAACCACCAAACTTTGATCTAGACATTTCATTGACTGACGACATCGCCTAATCACTGACTAACTCTGCTGAGCATGACTTATTTAAAATCACTCGCAGATAGGCTTTGTTCAATCCATGCTATTTATTAGATCTCTTTGGCGTTTGTGCATCAGGTTTGCCCTGACAACAATCTCCCTGGAAGCTACATCTATTTCAGGCCTGATTGGATTTAGATCAGACTCCTATAATGACCTAATGGAGCACTTTCCTGTGTCCCCATCTGTCTCTATATGCTATACAAGTAACAATCATATGTACATATCACACTTTCATATCAGCATATCTCAACCAGGCAGCCTCAGTAACAGTCAAAGAAACCACAAGACGACTTTAGATTCAAATAGTTCAAAATCGTATATTAAAAAATGAAATACCTGCATGTAAACTGACATCATATTTCTCACTCAAATGAAAATGATCTCTTAATTTCTCTCACACAATAGAGCTCTTTTTAATTAGGTCTTGTTACTGCAAAACTGCATTATGAACTATAATTTTTTTTTCATTCAGCACAAATTTACAATTTCTTTCCATACATGGAAATTAGAAATAATAATAATAAAATAAAATGTTTACTTATTAAATAAAATAAACATGCATGACTTATTTAGAAAAACATTATATGTTATTTATCTTTATTTTATTATTTTCATGGTTAATTTCCTATGCCAGAACACTTCACTAAAATAAAAAAAAAAAACGCAGTTAAAACGTAGTTAATTAAAAAACATTGCTAATTAATCAATAATAAACGTGTACATATATATTTTAATAATTTATATATTTAAAATAAAATAATTATTTTTCCAGTTTACTATGCCACTAAGCTCACTAAAAATAGCTCACTCAAAAAAAAGTAGCTCCCTGGAAATGATAAAATAAAATATTTTGATAAATAAAATAACAAACGTGTACATATATATTTTAATAATTTATATATATTTTTTAAACATTATATATAATTTTCCCAGTTTCTTATGTCACTAAGCTCACTAAAAATAGCTCACTCAAAAAAAATAGCTCCGTGGAAATTATAAAATAAAATAAATATGTATTATTAATAAATTATTATTTATTTTATGATGTATTTATAATTCCCATGGTCATCACAGCGGTTCAATACAGTATTTTGGACCAGAGCCTGTGGGTTTTTGTACAAGCATAAGCAAATGAGTTTACCACAGAGACATCAGCAACATAAACACATTTACACTCACTGAACTCAACACAGACATACACATCAAGCATTTATCAAGAATGACACCAGCAGCGCATTTCATTAATCATGCATAAAAAGACTTCATTATGCAGTGACAGCGAGACGTTAAGAGTGCTGTTTACAATACAACCTCACTGAACGTGCAGAAAACCACGCTAGTCCAAACAAACGAGTTCACTCGCATGATTCATCTTCATTAAAGCTTTATAAACATCTGAAACATCCTCTTTGCAATACATACACGACTTCCTGTTTGGTTCATAATGCATGCAAGTGTGAAATTAAGCGATTACAGTTGCAATCAACTGAGGAACTTTGTTCATTTGTGTTTTAAATGAACATTTTAAGGCATACATCCAACATGACAACTATTTCCAAAGGTAACCACCAGTTATATGGTCAGTCGTGGCCTAATGGATAGAGCATTGGACTTGCCCGAGGTTGTGGGTTCGATGGCTATGTCCACGACTGAGGTGAGACCTTGAGCAGGCACCGAACCCAACTGCTCCCCGGGCGCCGCAATGTCGGCTGCCCACTGCTCCACTTGGATGGGTTAAATGCAGAGAACACATTTCACTCCTCATTATACTCTGTATAATTGTGTATGTGACAAATAAAGCTCATCTGAGCTTAATTTGTTGTTGTTGTTATATGCACCAGACTGGGCAGATGTGTATGCTCATGTAGGTAGTTGACTAGGGTTTGGATGCTTTTCACATTTTTAACCTGTCTGACCCACAGTCTCGTCTCATAGACATCAAACTCCCTCCGTTCTGTCCTCATGTTCACAGGTCTTCCTCTCAGACGGAGTCAGCTCAACTCTATGTCTGATTCTAGGGTTTACCTCTCACTGAATGTGAAAAGACAGATAACATTGTGAAATCTCTTGCTCAGCACATTTACAGACTCTCTGAAACACTCAAACAAACATCCTTCATTTGCGCTCTAATTTAGTTTTAGTCTCAGACTTACACACAGACCGTGTTCACACTACACATCAATTCAATTTGGTTTTCAAATGTAATCTTTTTAACTGACTAGGTAGGTAAATATAAACACTGTTAAAAAGTGTTCCATCTAAATTTTTGAAAGATTTTTGATAATTATTATTTTTAAAGTCTCTTCTGCTCACCTAGACTGAATTTATTCAATTAAATAATAATTGTATTATATAAATTTATATATATATATATATATATATAAAAATACTAAAAATGACTATAAAATATTTGTGATTTTAATTGATATTATTAAATATTATTTAAAATATTATTTTGTTATATTACTTATAAAAATACATTATATTTTATTTATAATTTACATAATTTTCATGGTTATTTTTATAAATATACAATAAATAAATAAATATATATAAAATAAAATTACCCATAGATAAAACCATTCTATAATATTTACATTATTATTTTGTTATATTATTTATATAAAGAAACTTTATGTTTTATTTATAATATAGGCCTACTTCATTTACATAACATTTTTAAATACATATCTAATATTTAAATAAACAATACATTAAAAACATATATGTGTATATACAAAAATACATTTTTTTTTATTAATTTATCAAATTAAATACAAATTACAGTTTATGTAGGCTATACATATATGTGTGTAGCGTATATGCACGTAAGGCTCAACAATTAGGAGTGAGTAGTCACTTTCCGTTTGTATTCATATGAGTTTAAGTCAAAGAAACACACAGAGTTTAGTGTGACTTCAGCTTTAACCGCTACACCAACCCACCAATCCACGGCTGTATATCTAACGGCTGGTGTAGAATTAGCCATCATTTCCATGGCACTAAATAATCAAGCCCAGAGCCTGTCAGATCTGAATCCAACACCAACGGCTCCTGAAGCGGCCTGATGCCGGCAGAGCGAGGTTTTGAGGTTAGTTTGGGTGACGGAGCGGCCCGGTCTGCGCTGACGTCACCGTTTAACGAGCGCGAGGCGACGCACACGTGGACTCACCATCACGTTTGAGGACGGCGCACACATCGACGAGCGGCAGTTGAGGGTGAATGGGCTACATTGTTAGCACTAGCAGGGCTTTTAATGTTCACTTGTAAACGGAGGGAGAACTGGAGAAAAACAAGTACATTATAAAGTTATAGGAGATGCGGTGAGGGAGCTTATTTACATTCTCAATAAAGCTTCAGCTATTACACTGTTATTTATACATCTGCAGTCGAGTCAATAAAGCGAGCGTGCGGTCGGGAGCGTCGATGTTATATGTGTTTGTTCTTTATTGGCTGATCTTTTGTACTGGATTTATGAGAGCTAATGACTGAATAATAAAGTATACAATTTTTAAGCGGTGGCCCAGAAATCGTGTGCCAGATGCAAATCGAATCAATCCTTTTTTTTATGTGCATTATGGGGCGGGGCCGAGAGCCGTGCAGTGCTGCAGTAAACGTACAAGGATAAAAGGAGGAGTGACACTGGGAAGAGAGAGGACCAGGCCTTTTAATTTGTGTGAATAGGGGCTGCCGCTCTTCCAGTGTGTTTGTTTAGATTAAATTTTGTTTCAGTTTTCTCCTTCTTCCCCATCTAAGCTTTGAACCCGGGAGGAAGGAGGGACACGCTGGGCCCTCGCTGCTGAAACACCAGCAGGAAGAAGCGCTCAGGCGGTGGTGCTGGAAACTGTCGCTGCCGTGCTCCTGGGTCGAAAATATCTCTATGCTGGGGGAGGAGCAGGGAACGGGGGCTAGATGCTCTTAGTAACTTGAAACTGACATCATTTCTCAGGAAACTTCTGACTTCAGAATGAACAGTTTTTATGATGAAAAATATTGGATTTTGTATGCCACATATTGGTATAATGTTTATATTATACATGAAATATATAAAGCTTGAATTTTGATATTAAAAGGTTTTATTATAAAATAATGTTGTTTAAATTGTAATTGAATGGTTATTTTATAAATACAAAATATATATTCTTTTTAGGAAATTAATACTTTTATTAAGCAAGAACAGATTAAATTGATCATAAAAACATTTAAAGGCCAGGCTAGGAGACCAGTTTAAACTGGCTAAGACCATCTTAAAGAAGATTTCCCAGAATGCCTTAGTTGTGTCAAGTCAGCATCCATCAGATCCAAGTTTTTTGAGCATTCTGTTGGTCTGAGAACTTCACATCGCCAAGATGCAACAAACAGCGTCTATCTCCAGTGGGAGTCTGCAGTAAAGTCCACATGCAGCGTCTTTGTCTGACATCTGGACCTGAGGGGATGTGAGGGAAAACATCTCCCAAAATGAATCATGTGTTTCTGGCCCACAAACCCCTTCTAAAGCCTCGGCGGTTCAGCGCGAGCAAACGCCCCTACACTCCTCCTGAACACCCAGCGGGCTGTTTTCTGTCTTCCACAAGCCCTCGGTATGACAGCCTGTGCAATAAGAACCATTTCCTCACTGCCTTCTTTCTTTCTTTGCAAATAGAGCAACAAATCTTTCATCCACCGCTGATACAAGTCTCATTTCACTCCGAGCTGAGCCTTTCTCTCAGCTAAAGCAGACGGATCCGTCTTTTGTCTCTCCTCCTGCTGAAAAAACAAGCATATGTTGTGATTCGGATGCTGGTGTGCTAGTCTGACCTAACTAAACCAACTAGACTACTTTCCATGACCAGCTT
Organism: Ptychobarbus kaznakovi; assembly: GCA_027422405.1. Taxonomy (NCBI): domain Eukaryota; kingdom Metazoa; phylum Chordata; class Actinopteri; order Cypriniformes; family Cyprinidae; genus Ptychobarbus; species Ptychobarbus kaznakovi. Next base: position 23,617,799 of record CM049808.1, on the reverse strand, counting down.
AACCATCTGTAAGAGCATGTCCGACATTCATGATCTGACCTCCTGAGACCATCATGCGTCAAATAAAAGAGAGAAAATACTTAACATGAATATAAGAGAAACACTATCATAACAAAAATATATTATAGAACAAATATTATTATAATAATTATTAAATAAACAGACAGAGGTGAAATATATTTCATTTAATTTTATATTTTTAGTTGTATTCATTTATAAGAATTATAGAAAACAGGCATTATTAAAATTATAATATTGTTAATAATAATAATAATAATAAGGGAATATTATAAAAAACATATATAATATTTTCTTTAATAATATAAGTAAACAAACAAATGGAGGTGAAGTTTATTTCATCAAGTTTTATCCATTCAAAATAATTATTCAAAACATGGCATTACTGCATTGCTTTTTAATATACAAATTATTTTTTAATATAAATAAATAATTATAATAATTCACAAACGAACAAATAATGGTGAATTACCTTTCATTTGTGGTTTTATTAATCAAAAAGTTTTTGGAATTATAAGATTGCTATTTAATATTATACAATATTTTACAATATAAACAAGATATTAAACAAACAAAGAAACAAACCAATAAATAAATAATGTCCTTTTCATTTGTGAAGCATTTTATTCACTGAATTATCCAAAAATACGTATGGGCTTTTTAGATATCAAAATGTGTATTTTCATAAAAAGTCCATCAAGTAGAACTATATAATAACTATATGCACGATATACACTGTTGCTTAGAATAACTCACACCAAGTGAAATCATTGTGATTAGTGGTGGACTGATTTGAGAAGCTGTGTTATGCTTGTTACTGTAACAGCATGCATAAACTAACACTGACCAGCAGAGATATCTCCGTCTCAGGCCCGATGCAGGAAGGGTCCATGCACAGATACAAACTAGCCAGTAAATGATGGTCTTTCCCGGAAGGCTC
>CM049808.1:23591841-23611841 GCA_027422405.1 Ptychobarbus kaznakovi | reverse complement strand
CTCTATTAAAAAGCCATCCCCGTTTTTGTTCCTCTGTTTCCTTTGAAAGGAAGCTGAGGTGGTACATATCACATTAATATTTTTTATATAAAACTATATTCTTACAGATTATATTCTAACAAATCATTCTAGAATGAGTAATTATTTCCAAATATAGTAGTATTTTACTGGACTGTATTTTACTGTAGTAGCATTTTACTGGACAGAAAGTGGAGATGCCCTTTAAAACAAGCTAATTATTTTCAGATCTCACATGCACACACGCGTGTATACACACACACACACACACACACACACACACACACACACACACACACACACACACACACACACACACACACACACACACACACACAAGTAAGAAGAAATTGAGACAGATTTCAAATTGAGATAGTTGTGCTATAACATTATTGTTATTAAATACTTGATTTTTATATTTTTACTACAGCAGTATATTTCTTATTTAGTTTAACATTTTGATTTAACAATAATTAATTTTAAGTTAATATATATAATTATATATTAACAATTAAGTTAATATTATTTAATTTTACTTAATAATATAAAAAAAATTTGTTTCCAAATTGTTCCTAAAAGGATGATTCACACACAATTTTCTTTTCTTATTTACAATTTTTTTATGTTCTATGCATATTCACAAAATCACCCTAATCATTCTAGAGGGACTACGTTTTACATTTAAGTCATCTAAGATATGAAAATTCCTGTATTTTTTCATATCATAGAAAACCATAGTACAGTTATGTTTTTCCCCCAAATATCATGAGGCCCTGAAAAGACTGTATATTTGACATGCATTGCATATCTGCTGCTTTTAGGAGTGCGCTAGCATATTAGCCTAACACACTTGAATAAAAGCCAGAACATGTGATTTCAGGTGGTCCATAGTACATTAATTTGTCCTGCTGTGCAACTGCTCTATTAAAGATGTTGAAGGCCACACTTGAATGATTGGTCACGCACTGGATAAAGCTCACTCTCACAGTCCATGATGGATCACCTGCACCGGCTCCACGGTCACACCTGTGTACGCCGTGAGCTGCACTCGAGCATGAAGACCCCCTGAGACCACCTAAACCTCAGCATCACAGGACCCAACGATCCGTGACTCCAGACACATCCTCACGGACGGCTCGAGGAAGCCAGGGGAAATGAGCCATCCCGAAGGCTCAGCTCAGGTATGTGATGTGGCGGATGAGACCAATCCTCCAAAATGCGGCAGACGTCGTATGAGGGCGTTTAATCCCACAGAGGGTCTCTAATGAAGGGTGAACACGCACAAACTACATGATTCATCACATCACAGGCCTCCACTCCCCACATCAAGGACACCACAGCTACATCTTGAAACTTAAACCAGAACAATCTGGAATGAAATGCAATTATTTCCATCCAGTTGGACTGAGTTAGATGCAACTAAATGTGTATTCCACCACTGATAGTTGTTGAGTTGAAATCGCAGGTCAGTGCGATCTGGAAGAGTCTTCACACCTTTAAGGAAATCGTTTAATGACGTGTTAAGGGTGCTGTAAAACAGGGTTCAAAGTAGGGTTCAGACACAATGTATTCCATTCTATTTTTACATGTTTTACATTCTGTTTTAAATGTGATATAATAATTTGATATAGATGGTGATATAATATAAATATTATTATTGCAAATATTATTTGTATCATTGTTGTTGTTGTTTTATTATACAATATGAAATAGGGCAATAGGAAATAAAAATGAAAAATATTTTACCCTACATTGTATGACAATTTAGTCAAATAATTTGTTTTTGTTAATGAAATAAATAGTATAATTTCAATTATGTAGTCTAGTTGTGCTATACAATTATTTTTATTTATACATTTTTTAAATAAATATTTGAGCTTTTATTTTACACTACAACAATATTGTTGAATATTTTGATTTAATAATCACAATAAAAAAAGACTAATACATTAATTTTTTACAGAATATGACACTGACTGTTCTATAAGAAGGAGAAGATCAAAATATATAAAAAAAATTCAACCCCTATTATTATATTTAAAATAATTTGCTTTGATAATTTATGGAATAAATAAAAAATAAAAATGCATTAAGAATGAAATAAATAAGATCTGTTATGATTTCATGTTGACTCTCCGCTTACAAGTGGAAGAAATGACTTTTACTTCTCAGAAATGTGAATTTATAACGCTTCTTTGAAACACACCACCTTGAATATTTATAATTAAAACCAAGAGCCAGTGCAAAAATAGGCATAATTTCTTCATGAAAGATCCCACAGAAGCATCACTGAGGCTCACACAGACTTTTAGGACAGAGGCAGGAAAAACTAAAGCAAAAAGTCAAATTCTCATCCATTTTCTCCACAAATAAAGTGTTTATTATAAGTAATGTGTAAACCTACCAAGAGATCATTGATTGTTCAGCGATGATATGCTCGTGTAGAAGCTACAAATCAATGTGATTTAATCTTCATTTCTACAAAAACAAGTCTAATTGCCAAATTCCTCAGCGGAAACTAAGTCCTATAATCCTATGAGCCACAATCCAAAGTTACTTATATATGAATATATTACAATATGTTGCTGTTTTAATCAATGACTTAACATCAATATTCATCCATTTCTAATTCAGTTGTACAAGTCAATGGCATTCCTGTAGCTCAATCATGGTACCAGCAACAACAAGGACATGGGTTTGATTCCCAAGTAATGCATGAACTTATTAAATATAAACCTTGAGTGCAATAAAATTCAGTTTGGATAAAAACACGTTCCAAATGCTACTGAAGCAAATAGTACATTCCACCAATATGCAAACAGCTTTTTGTTTTTTTGTGTTGTCTTGTTTCCCATTTTTTCCAAATTCCAGATATGTTTAAACTTCAAACTGAAGTATAAGCATTTGCACCTATTCATTTAGCAGCTGAAATATGGTGATTCATCTCAGATCTGGCTTGCTTTAAGTCTTTGAATTCCCTGTGGAGAAAATGAAGGAGAAAAGCAGGGCTGTTGAAGCGGTGGACGGCCACTGTTGAGCTTTATTGAGAACGTAATCTCATATTGAGAGGGTGACAGGTTCTGGATGGGGTCAGAGTTTAAACGTTTGACCGCTCTCTTTCTCTCTCATGCGTGCAGACGTCTTCTGCAGTGTTCAACCTACATGTGTGTAACTGTCTGTCACTGCGCAGGATCTGTCTCTCTCTTCTCCTCTCCGTCTGTCTTTCATTAACCCCCCACACCCTCAACACTCAGTTTTTTCCAGGGTGTCTCTTGCTTTCTCTCTCTCAACGGACCAGTGGCGTATGAACAGCTGCCGGTTCGCCTGAAACTCTCTCTGGCCGTCATGCGTTCGCCAGCAGATACTCAATCCCATTCAGCTGTTTTCAGCTCTGCACGATCCATTTCTGGCAGAGCGGATGAGCGCTTGCTCTCTCGGACCGTTATACTGTACGCCTGAAACTGTCTTTTGATAATAGAAGACGAGGAGGCAGAATGAAAGCTAAACTCTACATCAAATGATTCAGAACGCATTTTACCACTGTATTGTGACAAATATGATTAAACAGAGAGAAAGTGGATGAGCAGAACGTGAAACGTCTAAGCTTAGATACACAAAAACTTCTGTTCTAAAGGTTTGACATGCCACACACTCTTAAAGGAACAGTTCACCCAAATAATAAAGATCCAGATGATAGAGACACAAACTGATCTGAAGGACCTATAACACATCAAAAACTTTTCAAATCAATATAAAATAGCAGTTTTACCCATTTTACCTCCATTATGGGACATGTGCTACCATGTAATATTTTGGTTATATTACAAAACGGAACTAAAATGAAATCATCTTTAGATCAATGGGCCCTCTGGTATTCTGCGTATAGGGAGGGTCGGCTCTGCTGATGAATAACACAGACAACAATGTGCATAAAGGAAGCAAATATGGTCAATTTAGATTTCCTGTCAACTTTAATAATGCAAAATAACAGATGCTTCTGAACGGCATCTCTGCGACCCTTGTGCATTTAACAACTGATCGTACCCATAAACCCAACAATCTCTGCAGACGCCTGCTCATAAAACCACGCCATTAAAGATTTCCAGTCATTTTCCGCCTCCAGCAGCCTTTATGCAGGACCACATGCTGGACTCTGAAAACAGGCGCGCGGATGCATTCGGCCCTCGTGAGACCGCGGGGAGGCACCTGTTCTGATAAACTCACTCATTAGCCTTTAACGACGGCAGCCAGGTAACCACTTCCTGTCACAGACGCGGCGTGTTTCACACCAGGGGGGGATTGTGGGAAGATGAGTTGCTGTGTTTCTTCTCCAGAGGAAGTGAGTGCATGAAAATCTTAAAGGTACAGTTCATGCAAAAAAAAAAGTATGCAATGAATTTGTATGTCAAAAAAGCACCATAGACGTAGTTTATACAACTTATGAACAATATTTCAAGATGTTTGAAGTCATGCGCTATTGGTTTTTACCTGTCATGTGACCAATTAAACATTTTAAATTGTGATTGAGAATGTGATTTCAGAGCTACAAGGAAGATTGTCAGTTAATAACGACTCAAATTTTAGTCTTTTCCTTCTAGATCATTTCACTTCAAAAGTGCTTGGAATATTTTAATTAAGAAGTTTAAAGATTGTTCAATGTTTTTGAAAGTTATGCTCACCAAGGCTGCATTGATTTGATCAAAAATACAGAAAAAATGGCAAAAGTTTGAAATATTTTTACAGTTTAAAATGACTGTTTTCTATTTGAATATATGTAACTTATTGCTGTGATGCGCAGCTGAATTTTTCAGCATCATTACTGCAGTCTTCAGTGTCACATGATCCTTCAGAAATCATTCTAATATGCTGATTTGTTACTGAAGAAACATTTATTATTATTATCAGTAAATGTCGAAACAGTTGTGCTGTCGAATATGTTTGTGGAAACCATTATTCTCAGCATTCTTTGATTAATAGAAAGCTCAAGAGAGCGGCATTTATTTGAAATCTATTGTAATGTTGCTTTTGATCAATTTAATGCATAATTTATGAATGAAAATATAAATATCATACATACTGATACCCAACTTTTAAAGGTAGTGCACAAAATATTGGGCTAATTCTATAATATTTCCCTCATATTTGAGCTTAACAACCCATTGTAAAAAATAAAAGAGCACTCTGTACATTTTGCAAAACATCTGCTTTTGTGTTCCACATTTGTAATGACACAAGGGTGAGCAAATGATGAGAGTTTCCATCTCTGCTGAACTCTATCTTCAAGCATGCCAACACACTCACAGAAGTGGCAGGGAACTCTGGTTTTCCCACACGCTGCGTCTGGAGGGAACGGGGTCGTTTGTAGCAGACTCAGGGACAGTGTTCACCCGCAGTAGGTGACATCCTCTCTCTAACTCATGTTGGGGATCGGCACGGCTTTGATCGCGTGTCTCAGTAAACTTGTTGTCACATCAACGGTTTTTGTTTTTACACCCCACTGTGACGGGCTCGTCTCTCTTCCTTGTGTGTTCCACCTCACATCTTTCCACACTCATCTTACTGGGTTCCTCTGCTCTTCCTTGTCTAGGTCTCCCTTTAATGACTCACAGATGACTACGAGACTGTTCTTTTTAAAGGGATAGTTCACACAAAAATTGTATTCTGTCATCATTTACTCACTCTCAAGTAGTTCCAAAGCTGTTTGAAGGTCTTTGTTCTGCTGAACACAAAGTAAGATATTCTGAAGAATGTGGGAAACAGAGCAGTTCTGGGGCACCATTGACTTCCATAGTATTTATTTTCTTACTATGGAAGTCAATGGTGCCCCAAAACAGCCTGGTTACAAACTTGCTCACCAATGGATCCTCTGCAGTGAATGGGTGCCGTCAGAATGAGAGTCCAAACTGCTGATAAAAACATCACAATAATCCACAAGTAATCCTTGTGAATCTTGTGAAGTGAAACGCTGTGTGTTTGTAATAAACAATGCATCGCTAAGACTTTTAAACTTTAAACTGTCAATTCTTGCTAAAATATGAGTCCATAATACTGAAAAAGTCCATCTCCTGTTGTCCACTTACATCAAAATCCACCCACATATTTGTTTAGAGCTGTTTTGGCTTGTGTACAGTGTTTGATCTGTGCATATTTCTCTCCTGATTCAGATGAGGCAACTTTTTCACTGGAGGAAGTGTTATTATATGGACTTGTACTTTATCCTGATGGATTTGTTTCTTACAAACACACAGTTTTTCACTTCACAAGATGTTAACTGATGGACTGGAGAGGTGTGGATTATTGTGATGTTTTTATCAGCTGTTTGGACTCTCATTCTGACGGCACCCATTCACTGCAGAGCATCCATTGGTGAGCAAGTGATGTAATGCAACATTTCTCCAGTGTTAACAAATTATACTGTAAAAGATGATGGCTATACAAAGCTCCACATCTCCTCCTCTCTCCAGCACACCTGTTTTGTATAAGCGCTCTGATTTAATGAGAGTATCTGTGGCTGATCAAGCACCATGTCGCTGTAATGCTGTGTCATTTAGCAGATCTGCCAGAGTTGCATGCAGCGCGTTTGTTTCATTAGCGCTCGCATCATATAATCACCATGACTGCATCCACCAAACCTGCACAGAGTCTCATTTCATATCACTTACCGGGTCCATGATGAATGAGCTTTTAACTATTAATGATCGTCGACATGCAATTAACTCGGCAGAGCACACAATAACATAATCATCACTCACACATAAATACATTTAGCATGAGGAGGCAAAGAGAGACTGATTGTTTTCTGTGTTAATTAAGAGCACTTTACCAATGATGATGTGTTCAGAGAGAGAGAGAGAGAGAGAGAGAGAGAGAGAGAGAAAGAAAGAAAGAAAGAAAGAAAGAAAGAAAGAACTCAATTGTTCAGGGTTAGTCTCCTTATACTAATCAACCCAAAGTCTACATGGATGAATACCACAAAAACAAGGTCATATCTTATCCCCAAAGTTTGAGAAAAAAAACTATATTTGCACAAGGACTTTTGCATTATGGCATTAATTTAATTTAAGCATATTTACCCCAACAGTTCTCATACTGTAATGCATCGGGGCATTTTTAGATTTTTTATACATATTTTTAATGGCATTATTTTCATGGTTATTATTGTCATTAGATCTTTACTGCAATGTTATACAATATTACACAAAGTATGCTGTAATGATTTGTATATAACAATATTGTAAATAAAGGTACACAAAATAGTAACAATGTTTTCATTATCTTCAATGCATAATGCATAGACTATTATTACATCATGGTAATGAGAATGTTGGAGGAAAATGTGCATAAAAGTAAATAAATCTTGGTCCTAAAATAACCTTAATTTTCTTGGGTTACAAAAAAAATGAATCAATCAAATCATATTTTTCCAAAACAGCTTAATCAATCAAATTGCCATTGGTCAAATAAATAAATAAATAATAATCTAATCACAGTAATCATGATCTGGTCACCAAATAGTGTACTGACAAACCACAAGTTATGACACTAAAAACCACCAGTAAATCACAGATGTTCTGTTAATGCCTGTATCAATAAAACATCTCCCAAAGAATCTGTTCTGAGCATGTTCTTCATTCAGACTGTGCGACATGCATTAGTTGTGCTGCTCTGAGAACAAGACACTCAAACTGTCCCTAAAACACAAACTGTAATGTTTTATGCCAAGTAACTTAAATGCAAACTACTTAATCTAAATGAGCTGTCAAAATCTAAATATTTGTGTTCTAGGCTAATTTAAGAGTCATATCAGGTAAAGCCCCTTTTTTAAATAAACAACTGTGCAGTTTGACTTTTGCGCGCCCGTGATGCCCAAAAATGCTGTTTGACTAAGCAGACAGCAGCCACAGTCATGTGAAAGTTGTAAGTACACAAAGCAGTTGTAGTAAATGTGGTCTTACCGGCTGTAAACACGCTCCCAGCGCAGCAGACGGTCAGCACGAACACAAGGAGCGCACGCCTCGGGTTGTACCGGGTGGACATGGTGCTCCACCAGAGATCCACACCGACGATCCACGCGGATCACGGCTGCGCGACCATAATATAGAGCAGGACAGACGGACAGCAGCTGAGGACTTCCGACACTTCCTGAAATGTGAGAGACTCTCAGAGCGCGCCACACATCAGCTTTCCATGAGCGCACGAGCCATACGAACTCAAGCGCGCGCGCTGTGTGTGTGTGTGTGTGTGTGTGTGTGTGTGTGTGTGTGTGTGTGTGTGTGTGTGTGTGTGTGTGTGTGTGTGTGTGTGTGTGTGTGTGTCGACGCCTGTGTGTGTGTGTGTGTGTGTGTGTGTGTGTGTGTGTGTGTGTGTGTGTGTCTTGACGCCTCTGATTTCGGATGAGAAAAGACCAAACACGGCGGTAACAGTTTACAACAACGTTCATTAACATTCGCTAACAAATAGTATGTGACCCTGGACCACAAAACCAGTCATAAGCAGCACGGGTATATTTGTAGCAATCGCCAAATATACAGTGTATGGGTCAAAATTATAGATTTTTATTTTATGCCAAAAATCATTAGGACATTAATTAAAGATTACGTTCTATGAATATATTTAGTCAATTTCCTACCGTAAACATATCAAAACTTAATTTTTGATTAGTAATAATAGTAGCCTAATATTAAAATGTATTTATATCGTAACCAGATATTAGCATTAATGGATATGACAATGTTAATGCATTTGGTCTTGGCGGAATAGATCCGTGGCTCAGTGGTTAGAGCATTGCGTTAGCAGCGCAAAGGTTGTGGGTTCGATTCCCAGGGAACACATATACTGACAAAAAAAAATGTATAGCCTGAATGTAAGTCGCTTTGGATAAAAGCGTCTGCTAAATGTAAATGTAAATAGATATGCTGCTGCTGAATTGCTGCTGCTGCTGCTATTCAGGACTGCAATAGTTGTGGATTATTGCTGCTGCTGCAAGTAGGAACTTGCTACTGCCAATGCATACAGCAATATGGTGCTGTCAGTATAAGATATACTGCTGCTGAACAAATAGGATATAAAATAAACCATAGCAGATCTGCAGGTGGAGCTGGGGAAGGTGGAGGGTTTCAGAGGAATGTCTCAGGTGAATGCTAACCAGTCATTTAAATGTAGCAGTAAGCTCATTGGCTGCATATTCAACATGAACCAATCAGCTTGTGTCAGTTTATTTAACGCTGTGAATATCATCAGTTAAGAATCCATCAGTCTGTGCCATCTAGAGTTTCATAAAATAACTTGGAATTTTCTTAAAAATATTTAAGTAGTACATGTTAGACAATATGAATTTGTGTTCCAAGACATTTCTATTTATTATAATGTGCATTAATTGACCTTTAAGCATTATATAATTTTATCATATAGATGTTATAAATGAAAGTTATTGTGAAGTGTTTTCCAAATTACCTGAAGATAACAAATGTGTGTGGTGAGATTAATGACTGGTAAACATTATATCTTCTATAGAAAATACATTTAAAGAGTGAGTTGAAAGGGCAACAAACCACATATTGATCAGTTCGATCCAGAGGCAGTAATTTCCATTAAAAGCTGATAATTAATTGAAATGGTCATTATACTGTCTAAACCCATGATTAGAATATCATAAAATATACCATTTGATATCAGAAATTAATTGAACCAAATTATTCCAATGACTGTTTTGTGGTGTTTGATGGCTTGTATTGTGGTTGACCTTTTGTGACCTCTCAAGATATCAGTAAAGAAGTAAATGAATAACTCTGTTTATACCACAGTTAGCATTGAGTCTTCATGTTCAGTGCATGCAGGTGCAATACTGCACTGAGATTTACTGCAGCACAAGAGCAATAATGCAGGTGTGAAATCACCTCACATCCATGATGAACCTGTGCATTATTTAAAAGCTGGAACAAATAAAGAACACGAAAGAAAGCTCAGACTGCACACGCCGGAGAGATCCGAGCACAATAACAACATCAACAGCGTTTGGTTTGCAGCCAGATGAGTGAAACCTCATTTCGAAAGAGCAAAATACTGTGATTTCATCATTCTGTTCTTGCATTGCCCCGATTTCAAAAGAGCAGACAGGAATGGATCCAACTTCAAGAGACAGCAGAAATCTGTCCCATAAGCTGGAGAAAAGAAACAGACTTTAACATCGAACCTCCATTTAGACAGAGATTAGCTTTAAAGAATGATTTAATTAAGTATTTATGCATTACTGATATCACCCTGCAGCCAAGACTGTCAGAGTGAGGGTTGAGCTGGTCAGAATAACCTCCTGAGAAAACTAGGTTGCTGCTGGAGAATAATGATATTACTTAATGTATGTCACTGTCCAGCACTTCTCGGATTAACCCCGGTTGGCCAAATCATGGCCTTGTCAATTGTTCATAATCCCCATCTTGATTGGCTCTAATCTCTCTCTCCTCTCCACCTGAGCCGGTGTGTGGTGAGGTGGCGCCGTTGTCCTGTGGCATTTATATGCTGCAGGTGGTGGTTGAGGAGAGACCCCCCACATTTAAAGCGCTGGGTGTACAACAATTACAAAAAGCGCTATATAAATGCTTCATATTCATTCATTCATTCATTACTGTCAAAAAAATAAGAGAATAATGATATTACTTAATGTATGTCACTGTCCAAGGATTAATAACTATAATAAGGATTTAAATGGATGTCAATAAAAAAGACCAAATAATAACTATAATCAATATAATGTTAATAAATTGCAATAATGATCAAAAAATGTAATTAATCATTATCAGAAATATGAAAAACATAATATTTCATACATATACATAAATATATACCAGTGTTATTTTAGTATAATTTAAAATAATATTAGTTTTTGTTAAAACTGATTCTTTTTTTTTTTCAACTGTAGTTTTAGCATTTTCTCATAATTTTATTATTATTTTGTGGTGTTTGTCATTTTTATTCGTTTTTTTATTATGTCCATATATTTTAAAATTTTTCTTCAGTTTTAGTTTGTTATTTTAGTATTTTATTTTAAGTTAAACTATATGAAAATGAGAAATGTTGCATGGGCACCAGATTAAATAAAATAATTAGTTTGACATATTTCACTTAAAGTTTAAGTTATTTATTTTAGAAAAAAAAGTAATAAATATAATATTTAACTAATAACAACAGCAAAACATTATAATGATTATATATACTACACAGCATCTCACAAAGTGAGTACAATGATTTTATATATATATTATTTTTTCACGTGACAACACTGAAGAAATGACACTTTGCTACAATGTAAAGTAGTGAGTGTACAGCTTGTATAACAGTGTAGTGTCCCCTCAAATAACTCAACACACAGCCATTAATGTCCCCTCAAAATATCACAAAAGTGAGTACACAGCCATAAGTGAAAATTCTTGGGCCAAAAGTGTCAATATTTTGAAAATTCCAAATTGGCCCAAAGTGTCAATTTCATTATTTTCCAGCACTGCCTTAACCCTCTTGGGCATGGAGTTCACCAGAGCTTCACAGGTTGCCACTGGAGTCCTCTTCCACTCCTCCATGACAACATCACAGAGCTGGTGGATGTTAGAGACCTTGCGCTCCTCCACCTTCTGTTTGAGGATGCCCCACAGATGCTCAATAGGGTTTAGGTCTGGAGACATGCTTGGCCAGTCCATCACCTTTACCCTCAGCTTCTTTAGCAAGGCAGTGGTCGTTATGTTGGAATACTGCCCTGCGGCCCAGTCTCCGAAGGGAGGGGATCATGCTCTGCTTCAGTATGTCACAGTACATGTTGTCATTCATGGTTCCCTCAATGAACTGTAGCTCCCCAGTGCCGGCAGCACTCATGCAGCCCCAGACCATGACACTCCCACCACCATGCTTGACTGTAGGTAAGACACACTTGTCTTTGTACTCCTCACCTGGCCACACACGCTTGACACCATCTGAACCAAATAAGTTTATCTTGGTCTCATCAGACCACAGGACATGGTTCCAGTAATCCATGTTCTTAGATCTTGTCTTCAGCAAACTGTTTGTGCAGGCTTTCTTGTGCATCATCTTTAGAAGAGGCTTTCTTCTGGGACGATAGCCATGCAGACCAATTTGATGCAGTGTGCGGCGTATGGTCTGAGCACTGACAGGCTGACCCCCCCCCCCCACCTTCAACCTCTGCAGCAATGCTGGCAGCACTCATACGTCTATTTCCCAAACACAACCTCTGGATATGACGCTGAGCACGTGCACTCAACTTCTTTGGTCGACCATGGCGAGGCCTGTTCTGAGTGGAACCTGTCCTGTTAAACCGCTGTATGGTCACCGTGCTGCAGCTCAGTTTCAGGGTCTTGGCAATCTTCTTATAGCCTACGCCATCTTTATGTAGAGCAACAATTATTTTTTTCAGATCCTCAGAGAGTTCTTTCCATGAGGTGCCATGTTGAACTTCCAGTGACCAGTATGAGAGAGTGAGAGCGATAACATCATATTTAACACACCTGCTCCCCATTCACACCTGAGACCTTGTAACACTAACGAGTCACATGACACCGAGAGAGAGAAAATGGCTAATTGGGCCCAATTTGGACATTTTCACTTAGGGGTGTACTCACTTTTGTGGCCAGCGGTTTAGACATTAATGGCTGTGTTGAGTTATTTTGAGGGGACAGCAAATTTACACTGTTATACAAGCTGTACACTCACTACTTTAAAGAAATGACACTTTGCTACAATGTAGTGTTGTCACATGAAAATATATAAAATATTTACAAAAATGTGAGGTCACACTTCTGTGAGATACTGTATACATACACACATATATATATAGCGTTGTTTTAAATAATCCAGTGACTAATCGGTTTTACAAAACATCATGAGAACCCTACAAATGCATCAAATAAACCACATACATTTACAAAGTTACGAGATTTTCCGATATTTAGGGAAATGCCTGTAACAGCCCATAGTAAAAATCCTCCAAGTCATTACTTACTCATATGTTACTGAGGAACACAAAAGGACTCATAGGCCCGAGCGCTTTGTTGAAATAATTGAGAGGCCTGGGATTGTCCCGTCCCGTCCTGGGGTCAATGTTCCAGCTTCAGGTGTGAAACAGACTCCAGATGAGCTCCTGTTATAAAGCAGAGTCAGTGTTCACCCTACATGTCCAATAAACTTCACTGCAAGCTTTCACCTGTGCCATCCATTCACTGCGGTGGGAAAAAACAAGAAATGCTTTATGATCGATTACCTGTGGTGTCTCCATTTCACCTGATGAAGTAATCCTTCAGTTCTGCTATCGAAGAAGGGGTCTGGTTCTCATATCTCCAGGTACAGACCTCAGCAGAGGTGATCGGGTCCAAACTATCAGAACAGACTTTACAGTCTCAGACAACAGGGTTTCTAGTTTCTGGAGCGCCTTTGAAAGATCATATTGCTCATTCAGCATGTCATTTTTGAAAGTTTGCAAAACCCTTTTGTATCCACAATAATTCTCAGAGAAAAGGCGATGTACGGGTTTACGCGGTTCGCTCTGATTCTAGGTCAGTATTTTTGCTTTAGTAATCAACATCCCGCTTTGATTAATCACGACTCTTCATCCGAGGCCAGAAGAAGTTTCTCAAGAGCAATATTCATCCATCCATCCAGCCGAAATATATTCAATTTCCTGTTATTTAGGACTGTGCTTTTAGGATTCTGTCATTTTTATTAGCATCAAACTCAAAGCGCAGAATACTGAGAAAAGCCCTCTTGCAAAAACACATCAATATTCATCATGACATTAGGAAAAGACTCTAAATGTAGTTGGCCTCGAAGACAAAATCTGCTCTGAGATTTGTGCTTAAGGTTTAACGGGAAAATAAGAAGGCATAAAACATGTTTTTTTTTTAAGCACAAAGCTGAATTGTCAACACTGGCATGTAAATGGAGACTCTTGGGGGCCGTTCTTGCGTTTTGTCTGCACTGTTTTCTGTACCCATACATCAGATGGATCTCTTTGGCCATTGTATTGCAGTTCATCTTATGAACTAGGGAATGCATATATAACTGTGAAACATTTTGATTTAAATAAGTTAAGTTAAATAGAATAAAAAAAAATACTTTTTGTACTAACCTTGTAAAACAATTACTTGATAAAATACTTTATCTTGACTAAACTTAAATACTTAAACTTGACTGAAATAACTAAAACTTAAATTAAAATGAATACAAATAGTCATATTAAAGATAATAATGTCAAAACACAGTAAAAATACTAAAACATGACATAAAATGAAAATTCAGTATATTATAGTAAAAACTGCTAAATAACACTGGCGTGAATGTTTGCTTTTTAAGTCAATTTAAAAACATTTTTCCCCAAAATGCAGGGATTTTTGAGTTTATGCAAAGTTAATAATTATTGTTAATTAAAATGTAAATTAATAACATTATAAATACAAATAAAAAAGATGAAATATTTTAGGCTATAAAATATAATAAAATATAAAAATATCAGGGGGACTTTAAGCAATTATAGATTTACTATTTACAATATATATAATTTATAATATTTTAGATGAAACCGGTTCAGTTTACAAATAAAAATGTGTGAATTTCAGGCATAAAACATCAAAAAAACATTTACATTATAGCCATTTACCTGAATAGTGTCTTCTCAAATACTAGCGCACCTTTGAGTAACCTGTACATGCAAATAGAGCACACACAGACAATATATCGTACCAAAGACTAGCAAAGGCTCTAGAGATGCAAATACAGTGCACTCACGTTACTTAGGAATGGAAGAAACTGCTACGCATGCATTGCCTTTTTGATGTTTCCTCATTCAAGAAATAAAAGCTGTTACTTACTTGAATGACTGAAATGGTGATAATAATATGGCCGCCGAGTCAAATGACTTGCCTTACAGGGATAATTTTTCCTTGCTTATAATTATTATAAGCAATTATTATAATTATTTCCTTGCTTATTGCCTTACAGGGATAATTTTTCCTTTTTTAAAATGCTCAAGCATTTGCACTTACATTTCTTTAGGCCTAAAATGCATCATCTTATCATATACACACAGAGAAAGCTACATTACTCCACTCCACATCTTCTGGTCCAATGTTTTGATTTTAAAATGTAATAGTTAAAATACCAAACACAATAACAGGACATAATATAAAGTCTATCCAAACAAGTTTTACTTCAAGGCTTGAGTTTATAACTCGACTGTTGCACAGTCATGTCTCATCGAAGCAGGCACATGCGGGACAGTCTTGGCTCATTCGGGAGAGAAGACAAAAGCCTCTTTCACCTCGGCTCCATTAGTGATGCATTCCTATTCAGACGAGGTCAAATTCCTTTAGCTCCCGGCTAATGGCTCGGAGAGACACGGACAGAGGAAGGCTACTGATGTCACAATGAGCCCGCAGAACCTATGACTTCACGACTGAGAGCGAGATCAGGTCCTTCGTGTTATAAGAATGTCTTTTAGCGATGAGGACCAGAGCCATAATGAGCTCTTTAATGTCGTGTCTCTTACATAATATAATCTGACAGGGACAGAGGCACAGAAAGGGCAAACAATCATCTATATGGCAACTGTAGCATCTCTAAGAAGCCAAAAGACTCTCCTGATGTCCTGTGTTTGCCATGTGATACTGTCAAGAATCTGTAGGAGTGAAACATGCATGGTTTCCGTAAAAATATGTATCAATCAAATCAATATATTAGGATAATGTGATACTGAGAATCTGTAGGAGTGAAACATGCATGGTTTCCGTAAAAATATGTATCAATCAAATCAATATATTAGGATTTCGTAAAAATATGTATCTGTCAAGAATCTGTAGGAGTGAAACATTAAAATAGGATGGTTTCCGTAAAAATGTGATGTATCAATCAAATCAATATATTAGAATGTGTACTGTCGAAATGAAACTGTGGATGCATGGTTTCCGTAAAAATATGGTTTCCGTATCAATCAAATCAATATATAGTATCAATCAAATCAATATATTAGATATGTGATACTGTGAGAATCTGTGGAAGTGAAACTGTCGATGGTTCTTCATAAAAAAATGTGGAAGTGAAACAAACAAATCAATATATTAGATAATGGTTTCCATAAAAATATGAAGACTAGTAATCAAATCAATATATTAGGATAATGTGATACTGTCGAGAATCTGTAGGAGTGAAACATGCATGGTTTCCGTAAAAATATGTATCAATCAAATCAATATATTAGGATAATGTGATACTGTCAAGAATCTGTAGGAGTGAAACATGCATGGTTTCCGTAAAAATATGTATCAATCAAATCAATATATTAGGATAATGTGATACTGTCAAGAATCTGTAGGAGTGAAACATGCATTTTCCGTAAATTGTAATAATTATTTTAGGATAATGTGATACTGTCGAGAATCTGTGGAAGTGAAACATGTGGTTTCATAAAAATATGTATCTCAAATCAATATATTAGTATTTTTGAGAATCTGTGGAAGTGAAACATGCATGGTTTCCATAAAAAAATGTATCAATCAAATCAATATATTAGGATAATGTGATACTGTCAAGAATCTGTAGTGGAAACTGATGGTTTCCGTAAAAATATGTATCATAAATCAATATATTAGATAATGACTTAACTGTAGGACTGAAACATATGGTTTTCCAAAAAATATGTATCAATCAAATCAATATATTAGAATTATTCAAGAATCTGTAGTGAACTGCATGTTTCGCCAAAAAATATGTATCAATCAAATCAATATATTAGTAATGTACGTAAGAATCTGTAGAGAAACATGAGGTTTCCGTAAAAATATGATCAATCAAATCAATATATTAGTAATGTGATACTGTCAGAATCTGTAGTGAAACATGCATGGTTTCCGTAAAAATATTGAAATCAAATCAATATATTAGATAATGGATACTGCAGTCTGTAGTGAAACGGCATGTTTAAAAAATATGTATCAATCAAATCAATATATTAGGTTAATGTGATACTGTCAAGAATCTGTAAGGAGTGAAACATGCTTCTAAAAATATGAAATCAAATCAATATATTAGGAAATGTGATACTGTCAGAATTGTAGGAGTGAAACATGCATGGTTTCCAAAAAATATGTATCATCAAATCATTTTATTAGTAATGTGAACTGTCGAATGTGGAGTGAAACAGCATGTCATAAAAATTTTCAATCAAATCAATATATTAGGATAATGTGATACTGAAGACTGGAGTAATGATGATGAAAATTCAGTTTTGTATAACAGGAATAAATGACATGTTAAAATGTATTCAAATGGAAAAGTTATTTTAAATTGTAATAATATTTCACAATTTGTACTGTATTTTTGATCAAATAAATGCAGCCTAGCTGAACATAAGAGACTTAACATTAAAAAACAGAATTATTCCAAACTTTTAACCAGTAATGTACGTATAGAGAGAGAAGATGTAATCCAGAGCTAAAGAAATGAGGCAGTCCATGTTTAAGGCACAATCCTTCTGAAAGGAACCATTCCATAACATGTATAACTAATGTCAGGTCATATTTTTCAAGGGCCGGCATGAGAACTGTGGAGTGAGAAGAAACACGAGTCCAAGGCGGTGTCAGCGATTTCCTCCCCTCTGCAAAATCTGCTCCAGAAGTTTCTGCAAAAATAATAATTCATAAATAAAAAGTCTTTGGTCAGTTTTATTCCAAACGTCCATCATTTGTGGTCAGCAAGAGTTGGACACACCAAATATTTTTGTTTTGAAACACATCATAAATAATACTAGAAGTCTAGGTGATTCTTTCATCCCATATGGTGCTTTAAAGAACAAATTATATACAAAAAACTATCATTGTAGCTTTAAGGAAGAGATTGAAAGTATCTTTTTAAACATCTGCTGTTTCACATGAGTGTTGAAAGGTTCAGTTTGCAAAAAAACTCTCTATGGCACGTTCCAAGACTTTCCCTTCTGTAACATATGTGACCCAGGACCACAAAACCAGTCATACGTCTCAATTTTTCAAAATTGCGATTTAGGACAATATTTGGCCGAGATACAACTATTTGAAAATCTGGAATCTGAGGATGCACAAAAATCGAAATATTGAGAAAATCTCCTTTAAAGTTGTTCAAATAAAGTTCTTAGCAATGCATATTACTAATCAAAAATTAAGTTTTAATATATTTATGGTAAGAAATGTACAAATATATTCATGGAACATGATATTAACTTAATGTCCTAATGATTTTTGACCCCTTATGCAGTGTATTTTTGGCTATTGCTACAAATAAACTGGTTTTGTGCTCCAGGGACACATATGTGTTAAATGGTTCAAAAATGAACATTTGCTTTGTTGGAATGGAAATAAAAAAATCCACCAAAAACTTCAATGTTGATTTGATGTATATTTAAAACTAGAAAAAAAAAAAATGTCAAAAAAGCATCCATCCAAAATGTTATAAAATTTTGAAATCTATGACTACATATTTTGAAAAGATGAAGACCCTACCTTCCAACTAATTAATAGGACTAAGTTTTAGAAAGGCCATCTGACTTTAATAAACTTGGTTATGTCATGCTTGTATATCTACACAGAAAGATTATTGGAGTGAACACTTTTTTACTTTCTGTGAACACATTTACTTTTGTTAACAAAATTGACTTTGATATATCTGTTTGATAACAAAATATGTAAATGTATCCTGCTATTTTGCATAGTAAGCAAACACTGTTAATATTGTTAATCATTTATTCATATAATAATTATTTTGGTTGTTTGGTTATATATTTATTATTTTTTCCACTTTCTGTTAATTTAAGGTTGTGGAACAGGGTGGGAAGAAAATACATAATTATGTAATTGTTTGAACTTTTTTGTCTGAACATGTTTGAAAAATTAAAGAAGTCATATCATGATGCTTTTTTAAATATCATTATTTTGTGTATTTGGTGTAACAGAATATGTTCAAAAAACACATTATTTTTCAAATACTGTACATTATTGTAGTTCCTCTATGCCCCGCCTCTCTCAAACGCTTCGTTTTCTACAAAGCCCCGCCTTCCGACAAGCACAGTCTGCTCTGATTGGCCGAACACCACAAGCACGAGTCGGAAATGTAACGCACCTTTCCATAATCGTGAGTTCAACTTTCAAAACTAAAGTAAAGTTTTACCATCAGCAGTTCGAGCCCGAGAGGGGAACAGAGCCGAGTGACAGACACAGCGATGAAGCTGACGGCACCCATTCACTGCAGAGGATCCATTGATGACCAAATGCTACATTTCTACAAATCTGTTCCCATGAAGAAACAAACTCATGGCCTGAGGGAGAGTACATTTTCCAAATGCACTTGATCAAGGACGGGATATGATTTCCCAGGATGTGAGATGAATGTTCATCTCAACAGACGTATGTTGAATAATCACCCATTAAAAGAGAGGGAGAAACAGAGAGGAGATTTTGGAAGAATGTCCAGCCTCATGACAGACACACATTTACTGGCTGGCAATGATTTCATTGTCTCTATAGTGTGTGTGTGTGTGTGTGTGTGTGTGTGTGTGTGTGTGTGTGTGTGTTATCATGTGCATGTGCAGTGGTTACACTGGCAGTGGATGGGTGTTCATTCCTGTGAACAGTGGCTCTATACACACACACACACAGCACAATGAAGCTCTTTACAGCGCTGCCAACCAGAGAGCATACACAAACACACACACGTTTGCACACAGAATATTTTCCTATTATTCATCTCTCACATGCACACCTTCATACACACCACCACCAACATTATCATCAATAACTGAATGTATCAATACATAATGATGCTAGAACATGAACTACTATATAAATAAAGGATGAAACTTTAGCCGTGTTCAGAAGAGCGTACTATCAAAACTAATCTTATGATGAAACTGATAAAAGGATTGCCAGATGACAAAAATACCTGAGCAGAATACATGTGCATTTCTGCGC
>CM049808.1:23580355-23591741 GCA_027422405.1 Ptychobarbus kaznakovi | reverse complement strand
CTAGAGTTTTGTTTGAGACATTTACGAGAGATCTCCTTGAGAACATCTGCTCACCCTCACTTATTTCCATCCCTGTGTGACATTCTTCTACTGAACACAACAAAAGGTCATTTGAAGAATGTAGGGGTCAAAAGAACTTTGCACCCCATTGAGACATACATCTTTTGGATTTCACAGAAGTCAGTCAGTCACACTGGTTAAAAATGTCATGCGTAAACGAGTGAATTAAGAGTGTTGGGATGAACTTTCACTTTGGCCAGTCATCGTCTGGTTCATCTATGCAGTATTTCTTTCTTCATCTCACTTCTTCATTCTCTATTTTTTTCTAAACTGCCCTCATAATGGCCACTTGAAGGAAAGTGCTTTCTGCTGACGCGGCACACATTGATTTAATTGTCCTAGCCGCTAGTAAGGCCACACCACCGCATGGCCTCCTCTAGGGTGACATCTGTCTCCTTTGCGTGGATTTTGTTGAATCAGCATGTAGAGTCATTATTTTCAGGTTTTGTGGTATTTTTGCTCTGTTATAATGTACACACACATGCATGTAGAGACAGACTTTGTGTAACCCGTAGGATTGGTCAGCCCTTATTGCACGGGTTTTGTCCAACCGTCATGACTGAAATCAAACTAAATTCAGTTCCCCGAACAAACGGCTTTGAACTTCCATCTCCTGAGACACACTCCAGAAGCACTCTGTTTCATGCTCTCAACACATATCTGTCAGCACCGCTATAGCGGCTCCATATTATCCGTGCTGATGTTCAGACCCTCGCTTTTCTGTGCCGAAACTGCGGTGTGCGGAATTCAGGACCACCACTGCTCTTTCAGGTAGTGTACCGTTTGCCATGTGCGTTTGTTGGTGTTTTTACAGTCTTGTGTAGCAATTTCATTAAAAGAGCTTTTCAACGATAGTGAGTGTAATACTCCCCCACTTTTGACCATGTTTAAAATAAAACAGATTTTTTTTTTTTTATCAGCATAGACAATGGACAAGTCTGCATATTCCATCTGGGTGTGTAGATTAAGTGGTTTAAGCTCAGGGTTTGCCCTTTCACGGAGAACCTAGACATTTTAAGGAATGCCAAGTGTTTTTTACAGACCTGCAAAAGTCAGGAAAGCTCTAAAATATTGAATTGGCTATATATCGTTCTTGTAAAAATGAACACATGCTTGGAAGTCAGTGGTTTGTGATGAATTGTCTGGTCTTTCACATTGGTTGGTTGAACTGGTCCACAAATTGGTTCAAATGATTTGTTTAATGTACATCTTAGTATAATTAGTATCTATTGTCATATTATACATCTTAAATACATCTAAGTGTTCCTGTGGCTCAGTGGTAGAGCATTGCATTAGCTGTTCAAACGGTTGTGGGTTCAATTCCCAGAGAACACACATACTGACAAAATTAAATATATAGCCTGAATGCACTGTAAGTCGCTTTAGATAAAAGCGTCTGCTAAATGCATAAATGTTAATGCATTAATGCCTTTTTATTTATTTTATCCTTATTGGATAATAACTAAGAACTGTAAAGGTCATTGAGAAGTCAAGGCAATTAATTGATTAAAAAGTGAGGGAACCATGGAAAGATGGCTTATTCAGGCTCTTCATTGTTATAGTTAACTAAAACCACAAAAAAACTGCTGCTTGAAATGTTAACTGAATTCAAATTGTATGTACAGATACATATATATATAACTTAAACATATATTTAATCTTATTGACAAGGCAAAGTTTCTCATTTGTATTTAGTTTCACTTGAAGACTGATTATATAGGCAAATAAAACAAGGCAGTGGCTATTTGCACTGTGTAAATATGCTACTTCTTGCAAATAGTGGCAATTATCTGCACCTCAGTTTAGTAGTACATTATAAAACAGTATGCAATAATAACGTATTGTGTGTAAATCATTGTTTTAAAGGTCCCATATTGTACACCTTTCTGGAGTTTTATTGTAGGTTTTGATGTCTTTAAGAATATCTATTTGCAGTATAAGTACCGAAAACCATCTCAATATGTGTTTACAGCTCTTTTCTCAGGAGCTCTGGTAAAACAAGTCGATTTGTCCTGTCTAGTTAATATTCATGAGACTCTCTTTGTCCCTAGTGTCCTTGGACAGCTCTTTGGTGTAGGCCATAGTGGAGAGGTTGGAGTTTGATTGATTGAGTGTGTGAACAGGTGTCTTTTATACAGGTAACAGTTCAAACAGGTGCAATTATACAGGATGGTGGAGATGTGGAGGGAGGAGGCTTTAAAGACAAACTAACAGGTCTGTGAGAGCCAGAATTCTTGCTGGTGGTAGGTGATCAAATACTTATTTCATGCAAAAAATGGAAGTTAATTATTTAAAAATCATACATGTGATTTTTCAGGATTTTTTTTAGATTCTGTCTCTCACAGTTGAGGTGTACCTACGATGAAAATTACAGATCTCTCGATTCTTTGTAAGTGGGAAAACTTGAAAAATCGGCAGTGTATCAAATACTTATTTGCCCCACTGTATACACAATACAAAAAGAACACACAACAACCTCTAAAATAAAAAGTAGCTGAAAGAAGGAATGCAAAGGATGAGAGGGGTCAGTAACAATAAAAGCTGCTTTTCTCTTTACAGCACAATTATAGATATGCAAAAGTTGAGTCTGTGGGTACCCAATAATTTTTGATGCCTGCTTAATTACTCTTGATCATTTTCCCTTGTTTACAGCCGAAAGAAAGTTAAAACAAGAAACAATATTAAAGGATATAACTGATTCCATAAGTGACCGATACACTGCTGTTAAGATATCCTGTCTTACTTTAAAGCCCTTTAGCCTTCTCAAAAGAGATAATCGTTGTTGAGCTTTCTTATAGACACTATTTACCTGCTGTGTAAAGGATCAATTCCTGTCAATCTCAGTGCCCAGATATGTAAAGGCCTCAACCTGCTCCACTACCTGCCCCCCCAACTTAAGTGGTTCAGAAAGAGGATGTTGAGAGTAGTGATATACCGATTAATCGGTTTTGCCGATTAATCGGCACCGATAGTTGATTGCCGCAACTATCGGTTATCGGTAAAAATCCATGCCGATAGTTTTCTGTTTTGCGTCCGTTGCTGGAGTGGCTGAGAAGGGTCCGCTGGCATTATACAATACGAGAGCAGCCTCTAGAGGTGGAAATCACTGACAGCATGTGTTGTTTATTTTGACATGTGACACTGCGCACTGCACTGAGCGGAACTTCAAATGCCATTAAATGCAGCCGACAGAAAAATCCTGAGGCAGAACACAGCGCCATTCACATAGTTTTCTATTAAATTTAAATTATACTTGTCCTAAATCCATTGTAAATGTACATAATGACTTCACTCTAGGCTATAATTTAGTATTGTGCATTTTTTAGCAAAATGTTTGTCTTTCTGTGGCTCTAATAAAGTCTGCATGCTTCAAATAGAGAGCTGTAAATAGATCGCTCTTTCTCTTTCCTTGCTGTTTTTTTAAACCGAAATTCAAACGTTTAATGCCAACGCTGTTCATTCTAGAAACAAACTTCTGTCCGTTTTGGTGATCAAATAAAACTGTTTTAGACCGCCACTTGAATTGAACGCAAAGCTTAATTACTGCTTATATTTTTTAAAATCAAAGCTCTAGTTTTATTTCAGTATCCATTTAAAAACTATCGTTGATTAATCGTATCGGCCAGTGTGGTCCAACCTAGCTATCGGTATCGGTTCCGGTAAAATCCACTATCGGTCGACCTCTAGTTGAGAGTTAGATGGACGACGCCTCCCACAACACAGCTCTTTAGTCTTATATTTAACTCCAGTGAACTTTCTTGAAACTAGAGAACCATAGAATCAACAAATTGCCTATGTGTAAGCAGGGATTGCTCATCTCTCTTGTAAGCCACTAAGGCCATATCATCAGCATATTTCAAAAGTGACATACCACTGATGGTGACTGAATGCGGTGACGGAGAAGATTGGACGTCACTTTTTTTACGGAAGTCACAAGGGATCGTGAAAAGGCACCGCTACTTTATGCAGGCTGTGTGCACTTTACTGTGGACTGACTGTTTTGAAACTTATATTGTAGTTACATAGCTCCTAGACCTCTGTTATCGTGAAAAAAGTCAGGAAATTTCAGTTTTGACAATATGGGACCTTTAATTCAAATTAGGCTATTAAAAGGATGCCACCAATAAAGCCCTCCCTACACTTACCCTAACCCTGCCCAAAACTTGTTCAACTTTTTGATTATTTCCTTCATTTTTATTGAAAATAAGTACCTTTCTGATGTGATATGAGATCTGAAAAGGGAGAAAAAAAAGTTTGGCAAAAGACTGGTTCGAACTCTGTTGATCGTGTCAAAAAGCATGCACCTTACCATCTACACCACTGAAACTGATGCTGAACGATTGTCTTTTTGCAGTGTTAACTATCCCAATCAGGAGATGGTGGGCGGAGTTAGTGTAAATAGCCTTTGCCAACAAGGAGGCACAAAAAGATCCTAAAAATGGAACAAATTATAATGAAAGAGATATTTAAAAATATAAAAATACATTGAAAATTAGAAATAATTAATCAAATTTAATAAATATTAATCGCAACTCTAATATTTCAGTCAGAAATGAACACTGGATATATTTTCCATCACCTGATTAAGATATTTAACCCATTGAAATGTATTGTGCTTATGGTAAATGTTCTGTAAGTCACTTAAGATAAAAGCATGCTAATGAAATGAGTTTCATAGATCAGTCGATAGTGAGCTAACACTGAATGAGTGTATTTTGTTTCTGCAATGTTGTAATGACCGTCAGCAGGTCCACATGTATACTGCAGAATCTGACGGATTCGTGAGAACCTCTCTCAGATCGCCTGTCGTTCACAACCTGCATCCCTGCTGCTTTAATTAGGACCTTAAAACAAGAGCTGCTGAGATCTGTTCTCATCCAACATCAGGCCGAACACCATCTCACACACATGCAAATGTCTGAAGGACTCTGGACCGGTTCTGGCTGGACTTGAAGAACTCTCACACGGAGACACAAAGTCTGTTTCCTCACAAATGAGTCCGTCTGAAGTTTCTGTAGATACGTGTTCCATCTAGATTATTAAGAGCTGTGTTTGGTCAATACAGACAGAAGATGCCGTATAAACACCAGACGTCCATTATAAATTCAACAGCTCATAATCTACATTAGCATTTAAATCTTTTTTCCTGAAGTCCATTATATTTATAGTAGAGGTGGGCATAGATTATTTTTTTTAATCTAGATTAATCTAGATTAATCTTGGAATTAATCTAGATTAATCTAGATTAAAATGGCTCATTTGAATTCTGCCGAAGGCATTCAGAATAACTGTGCTACCCAAATAAGACTAAAAGTAAGTCTTTGAAACGGTTTCTCAAGCCAGGTGGCGCATTAGACAGGGCTCATCTCCTGTTTCCAAAATGCATCACAAACTTTAATCTCTCCCGTCCCAATCCCACGAAAAAACTGGAGGAAAATCCCGTTCCACTCCCGGAAAATGACTCCATTCCCTCCCACTCCCGTGTTGTTTGTTGTTGTTTTTTTTTTGCCGATAACTGTCAATTACAGTAAAATTATAGTACAGATCACAGCTGCCCCACCTTATTAGTTAATAAAAACCCAAAATGTCGTTTTTTGTATTTATATTGAACTGAAAGCCATCTTATTATGCACAGTGTTGCACAGATTAAATTTCATGTAAATCATCCATGCTAACACACACGTCTATTTTTTTTTTAGACATTTCACTCTCTATAGATATATTTTTCTATGTACTGTATTTTTAGATATATTCGAGTTTCGAAGTTTCTCGCTCAAGTTCACATGAGACCTAAAGCGCACCTGTTTGCTTAAAAGCGCAACGTTTCGTTGTTATTCTGAGTGCACACAAATAAACGTAGAGTCTTTACAGATTCGAAAGATGTATTAGGCTACTTTTATCTGTATGACCAAAAATGACGGAGATTTTAAAGCAAGTGACGCACCGGAGCCTGTCTTGCAGCAAACGCGCTTCCACACAAACACTTCAATAGCGCACATTTCTCTAGGTTAACATCATATGAGCGGCCCATGTAAAGTTGCTACTACATACATCTTTCAGATGAAAAGCCATATTTGAGGTTGATGAATGATAGGTGAGCGTTTGGATGTCCTGCCGATGTATTACCACACAGACCAGCCTTTAACAATCTGTCCATCACGGAGTGCGAGCCTCTAGTTCGAAGACTCGTTCTCGCCCTACAGTGCAATTCGGCTAGGTATACATCCGCGCTAAAATATCAGGGTGAAAGTCATCATAGCTTGCGTAGTATAGACCCAGCTCCCAACCCAACTTTGAGAATAGATTAACGGCGATATTTTTTTTATCGCCGATAAGAGTCTCACGTTAACGCAGCACGTTAACGCCGATAACGGCCCACCACTAATTTATAGTAATGGTTTCTTGCACCAAAACAAGCATCATTTAGTTGGAACATTTTACATCCTTTTTCAATTTATTAAATTTATCATATGGGAATTAGATTTTTAGTAGCAAGCCATTAATCTCCAACAGTGCTGTGTAAATGTGCCAGTCATATGTTAATGT
Organism: Ptychobarbus kaznakovi; assembly: GCA_027422405.1. NCBI lineage: Eukaryota > Metazoa > Chordata > Actinopteri > Cypriniformes > Cyprinidae > Ptychobarbus > Ptychobarbus kaznakovi. Next base: position 23,585,135 of record CM049808.1, on the reverse strand, counting down.
GCTAATTTTTATGACGTTCATATCATTATGATTTTTAGTTCACCCAAAAATGAAAGTTTTCTGTTAATTTATCCATCCAAGAAGTAGGTGACTTTTTTCTTCTTCAGTAGAACAGTGAAAAAGTTTTTAGCTGAAACTGTGGTCCTTGGCGATTCATAAAATGCATGTCAATATCCCCGTTTCCACCACACAAACTTTCCCCAGGAACTAGAGACTCTGGGCCGGTACTTGGTGTGTTTCCACCGCAGGAACCAGGAACCCTCAGAAAGTCCCTGCTTGCGAGGTAGTACTTTTTCAAAGGGCCGGAGCTATCGGGGGTGGGACTTGGGCGCTGAACATGCTGATTGGTTGAGTTCACGCAGCGTTCATTGAGTTCATTTCAACCACCATATATTTGCATATTTTTTAATATTACTGTTATTGTGTCATGTAGTTTTAAAAGTATTTTAGGCGAGAATGTAGTTGTTTAAAACTCAACTCGGGCGCTCAATGCTCATGTTTCCGGACGAGAGCAGCCTCAGCTCGCTATCCTTCTGACATTTACCGCTGGCTCTGATGTCTCTGTAGAGGTTAAACATAAGATATCATTCGTTTTGGGTAAATCTAACAGGAAATCTTTGGTCTTTATTATATTATTCTATTAATATGTTAAAATGAAAAGAGGCAATGTTTGATATAATATTTTGTTTCATTGTGATGTATGTATGTTGCCTGAACTACATTTCTGCAGCTATTAATGTTTAAATGAAAACGAAAAGAGGCAGTGTAATTTGATATCATATTTCATCTTATTGTAAATACAGTGAGGAACATTACAGTAGCCAAGGCGAGCTGACTGATGTTATCAAGTACGCTGCTGTTCCATTTCCTGAATGACCGGACTTGCGTCGCCCCATCCGTGGGAGTTTACACTCCTGAGTCAAAATTTGCATACTTGGTATTGAGAAACACGTGCAGACCTACGTCACCAGACTATTTGCCTGTTCTTCTCGGTACTTTAGACCGCGATGGAAACGCAGACAGCAACAGGTCTGGGGAAAAAAGTTCCTGGGACAAATTTTTCCAGGTAATTTCTGTGGAAAAGCGGCTAATGACTACCAGCACTTTGAGTGTCAAAACCCATATCAAGGAACACAAAATGAATACCCGTGGCTCCTGATGATACACTGAGGTCTTATGAAGTGAAACGATTGGGCTCTGCAAGAAAATTAACATGATTTACAACCTTATAACCTGTAATCCAGAGCTGCAGAATGAGTTCATTCGTCATAGGATCAGATACGCTGGTATTTTGGCTCATTTTGAGTCAGAGTGACTATTGGATGTCCAAAAGAGATTTTTGATTGACTAACCTGTTCAGATCTTTGCTGTTCGAGCTGCAAACTTTCAGATGGTTCAGTCCAATTTGGTGAACTGGTTCATTCAGTTAACTAAAAAGAATGATTTATTTGTGAACTGGACATCGCTCTGGACCGTTTGCCTGAGGTTCTGGATTCCAGGTAATAATGTTCAGTTTCTTGCACAAACCGATCGTTTCACTTCATAAGACCTCAATATATTGTCAGGAGCCACAAGTATTTTGTGTTGCCTGATATGCTGTTTTGACTCTCAAAGTACCTTTGACTTGCTTTTTTTGAACCACCAAGGACCACTGTTCTCTCAGCTACAAATAAAGTCACCTACATCTCGGATGGCCTGCAGGGTGATTAAGTTAACAGCAAATTGTCCTTTTTGGGTGAACTGTCCCTTTAAGTCTGCTGCTGTTCTTGCATCGCTGCATTTCTCCTGCTGTGCGTCACACAGATGCTGCTGCTGCTCCAGATGTTTCCAGGCTCCTGCTGATGTCTCTACAGTAGCGGCATGTCTTCAGTAAAGCAGACAGGGATTCTGTCTTAGCGGCTCCATTTGTAACTGACAGAGCCATTATTTAATTAGTGTGATTTATCTGTAAATGAACACGCTCCTGCGCTGTAATAAAACTGACTTGACCCGAAGCAAGAATACGAAACCATTAGATGTGAAAGATGTTCAGCCAGGCGCACGTCTTTCTTTTTCCCTGCTATTGCATCTTGAAAACAGTATTCAAAAACTACCCAAACTGCATTTGAATTAGCATGACATTGCTTTTGAAGTGTGCATGCAGTATATCAACTTTTTGAGCTGATGCTGCATTCCATTCAAAGTCCGGTTTGGGATTTTCCTGCTTGATATTCAACTTCTGACCATAAAAGCCGCAACATTAATTGACATGCACCGTTCGCTCTGCAGGTGTTCGATTGACAGCATAGAAGTGCTGCTGCCAAATTGTGGCTGTAAATGATGCTTACAATGCCAGTTTCTGCTGCTCAGGTGTGTGATTATCATCAGCAGAGGACATTTATTTGTGTTTTTGCAGCTGTTTCTGCAAATGTTTGCTGTTTAACTGTGGTGCGATGCAATATTTGAATTGCCTTCAAGTGAGTGTTTGATAGTTTTGTGACTCTCCTGTTTCAGTTTTAAGACTGAAGTGTCAAGGAATACAAGATGGAAACTATAAGATAACTTTTTAAAACGTGATCCATTGAAATGATGCACAATGGAGTGTTCTTCAGCAAGGACACATTAAAACAGAAGTGACAGTAAAGACATTTATAATGTTACGAAAGATTTCAATTTAAAATAAATGCTGTTTCTGTTGAAACCTTCTTTCTACTATGAAGTAGCACAGCTGTTTTCAACATTGATAATAATCAGAAATGTTTCTTGAGCAGCAAATATTAGAATGATTTCTGAAGGATCATGTGACACTGAAGACTGGTGCTAGTAATGATGCTGAAAATTCATCTTTGATCAGATAAATAAATTATACTTTAAATTATATTCAAATAGAAACCATTTATTTTAAATTGTAATATTTCACAATTTTAGATTTTACTGTATATTAGGATCAAATAAATGCAGCCTTATTTAGCATAAGTAACTTCTATTCAAAAACATAAAACATGTCAAACGTTTGAAACCCTTTCTATCACTAGTGAAGTGTGCACCAGTAGTATGCACATTTGCATGCAGTCATATTTTCTGTCTTGATCAAAGTTGCGTATCTGATTGGCTGTGCAAGGTGTTGGCCACTCCCATAAACATTTGTTTCCAGCGTTTCAGTGGTGTCTGGATGTGGTACGTCTGCTTGATTATTCTGACCTTGAGGAATCTCCTGAGCTGAAGTCGGGGAAACTCTTGAGCAAGATCTCATTCTTTCTCTCTGACTTCTATTTGATCGACCTCCTTAAGAAAACAGTTTCCATGGCAACGGGCTGAGGAGCACAACGCAGATGAAGCTTAGAGGACGCAGCCTTTGTCTCTGTCTGCTGAGATGAGAGTGAATTCCCGTCCGCTCCGAGAGAGCGAGAGAGACCTGTCATCTGAACTCAAACTGGCACATGATGTAAATCAAAAGCCTTCTCCATCATTTCTCCATTAATTCATGATGTTCATGTCACACTGAGAGCTGAACATCTGCATACTTTGTTTCATCCAACCATCCGTATACTGTTTTTCTTTCCATCCATCCATATTTTTCTTCCAGTCCTTCCATTTTTTTCATTGATCTGATTATCTTTCCTTCCATCCTTCATCCTTCCATCTGTCAATTTTTCTCTCTTTCCTTCCCTCCATCAATCGATCGATCATCTATCCATCCATTTATTGTTTTTCTTACTGTCCATACATCCATCCAGTGTTTTTCTTTCCATCATCCATCCACACATTTGCTTTTTTTCTATCCATCCATCCATCATCCATCCATCCATTGTTTTCTTACCTTCCTCCATCATCCATCCATCCATCCCTTTGTTTTTCCATCCATCCATCCATCCATCCATTGTTTTCCTACCTTCCTCCATCATACCATCCACCCATCCCTTTGTTCCATCCATCCATCCAACCATCCATTCATCCATCCATCCATCCATCCATCCATCCATCCATCCATCCATCCATCCATCCATCCATCCATCCATCCATCCATCCATCCATCCATCCATCCATCCATCCATCCATCCATCCATCCATCCATCCATCGTTTTCTTACCTTCCTCCATCCATCCATCCATCCATCCATCGTTTTCTTACCTTCCTCCATCCATCCATCATCCATCCATCCATCCATCCATCTTTTCTTACCTTCCTCCATCCATCCATCCATCCATCCATCCATTGTTTTCTTACCTTCCTCCATCATCCATCCACCCATCCATCCATTTGTTTTTCTATCCCATCCATCCATCCATCCATTGTTTTCTTACCTTCCTCCATCATCCATCCATCCATTTTTTTTCTATCCATCCATCTATCCATTGTTTTCTTACCTTCCTCCATCATCCATCCATCCATTTGTTTTTCTATCCATCATCCATGTATTATTTTTCTTCCCATCCATCTGTCAATTGTTCTTTTTGCATCCATCCTTTTATCATTTTTCTGTTTCCATTCTTTTCTCATTCTTTTTTCTTTTCATCCATCTTTTGTCTATCTATCATCCATCCATCCATCCATCATCTATTCTTCTCTTTTCCTTCCATCTATTTGTTTCTCTTTTTTATTTTTAATTCAAGTGAGCTTTATTGGCATGACTTGCACAGTATCGCCAAAGCATTGACTATTGCATGAACAAAGAACAAATTGTTGTTTAAAAAAAAACTGAATTGTTTAACAAATTTGTAAATGTCAAATCTTTCAGTCTGCGTGAGGTTTTGTGTGGCGTCAGCTCTTGTTCTGCACGTCTCTCGGACACATTTCTGAA